>BRXX01000134.1:54302-73344 GCA_030267905.1 Triparma verrucosa | reverse complement strand
ACCCTAACCCTAACCCTAACCCTAACCCTAACCCTAACCCTAACCCTAACCCTAACCCTAACCCTAACCCTAACCCTAACCCTAACCCTAACCCTAACCCTAACCCTAACCTCAAACCATAACCATAACCATAACCATAACCATAATCATAACCATAACCATAACCCAAATTCTAATGATAAAATGTGAATTTAGGTCTCTAACTTATTTTTTTACAACCTCTCCTTCTCCTCCCCCTCATTCTCTGTCCCTCCCCAGTCCTCCTTCTACCATAACAGCCTAGGCCTTTCTCTCTCAAACTAAGTTTCTGCTAGAAATACCTCCTCCACAAAGGTTCCGAAGCTTGATCCTACTGCGAGTCCTGCAAAAAGCCCCAACAGCAAAATGTTGTTGGCCTTCTCTTTTGCCTTTGTCCCTTCTATCATGCGAGGTCCGACCATCATGGACACAGTTGCGGTCCAGCCGTTGCTTGTCGCCATAAACGCCACTGCCGTGAAGCTATAGAAATCGTGGTAGCTTCCTCCTCCTCCCCCTCCCCCACCTGCAAGCATTCCGAATACCAGAATGAAGACTGTCCGTCCAATCGCAATTGAAGATACTTTCCTGAGGAAGTCAGGTGCATAATTAAATCCTTGTATTTCCTCTCCGCCTCCCTCCGTCTCTTCGACGATCCTCATTCCTTCTTCGATTTGTGGCAAAAAGTTATTAGGCCATGCATCTCCTTCCTCAATCTTGACAAGGAAATAGCTAACGCCGCCTCTACCAACGCAGTCGAACAAATTGAAGGCCGTCACTGCGTAAAAAGATCTTCATTGTGAGACCACTAATGCAAGTCACCAATATATCTGTAGTCTCACTCTCCTTGCTCACCTAATAGAACGCTGTACCATTCCCTGTTGAAGGACACATTATGCGGTTCGATCAAGCTGACCAGTCCTGGGAACACTGCGGCGAGTGGGGAATTTATGATCTTAGAAATTGTCCTAGTTTTGGCTACATCTTCGTATAATCTCACCTGCCAATGTGACGAAAAACGTAAAGAACACAGTCAGTAACGGTAGCATGATAATCTTGAGTATCGACCAGTAGATTCTGAACTGAGCAATGAACCCTCTCGAATGATAATCTTCTTCCCGCTGCCCCGCCACTACCTGAACGTTACCAACGTCCACTGGATCATCAACATCGTCCCTAGTCCTGAGCCCCACCATTTCTATGACCCTGCTCCCCCCTCCCTCTCCCCCTCCATCTTCTTCTTCGTCGTCATCGTCCTTTATGTCAGTCCTAAACAACCATTTCCGTCTACCCAACTCTGCGCTCACGCAACAGCAGCAAAGAACACAACTGGACACACCGAAATAAACCCTAGCGCTCGTCTCCTCCCCACCCAGCCCGCTGCCGCCGACAACTGCCATGCACAGAATCTGCGATGCAAGAAGCGAGTCGTATGAAGATTGGAGCGGCCACGAGTGAGTACAGAGCGAATGGAATCAAATCAAAACTCCTCACAATTAGTCCTCACTGTCGCTCACCTTTAGAATGCTCACACTCAACCCGCTCATTCCGTTTCCAAACATGACCGCCGAAGTATACTTGCCACCGCAGTTGCTGGCGACCGTAAATAAAGACGACTGTACCAAACCGTCCCCGATCCCTACTGCGCAACCGATTACCGTAAGGCGGGACACTGTCGGAGTATGCATGAACGTCAATAAAAAGAGCGGGACAAGCATTACAGTGTAGCCAACCTGAGCAGAAGTTGTTAGTTGCGGTGGCTTTGTCTTGTCCCCTCTGCTTCGCTCACCTGAACTGTCAAATACCCATCGAACTTCTTGAAGCACGTTGCGAGCAAGGTGAGGAAAAGACTCACGGTGTAAGCGTTGCTTATCACGAAGGTGATACCGCTCCCCAGAAACAACTGGAAGTACGCTGTGGATGTAATCAGCGCATTCCAAGGGAAGAGGATCCCGATCCCCATCGTCGCAAATAAAAAATATGCATCTGGCGCAGACGGCATGTTGTGTTATATGCGTCTAACCACAAGTATCGATAACGAGCGAGCTAAGAAGGTGTTCAAGTCGTGCTCGCACGTCCGTAGAAGTTACAAGAAAGCTTTTTCCTCTCTGCCTTTTCAACTTTCCCGGAACTTTGAAACTCTAAGCCAAACTACACCTTCCGCAACTGTTGGCTTCGATGAATAACTTCCTTGGCGTTCTCTTAGTATCTGCTATCCTGTTGGGACTATCTGCCTCGTCAGTCTCAGCGGAAAATTCATATATTTACCTGTCCGATTCTAATTTTACTAAAGGTGAAAAGGGTCGTCCACTGCGCCATCCCAAGCCAACCTTTACCGCGTCTATCAACTTGCTTGTTAACACGACACCTAACCCTTTCCTTTCTTAACCTCCCAGTGTCCTCCTCGTCCAGCTCTCCTCTGTTCGTGTTCTTTTATGCTCCCTGGTGCGGACACTGTGCCAAGGTGAGTGAACATTAATTCAGAGGCGCATGATGCGAATAATAAAAGTGGTAGTATCTAACGACCACCCGCGCCGCAGTTCCACCCCGTATTCGTTGAATTCTCTGCCAGTTATTCTTCCGGAGATGCAGAAGAGGACAAAGTCACCTTCGTAAAAGTTGATGCTGAGGTAAGATTGTGCGAGGACCGAATCGGCCGCCTTCACCGCTACTTTATTCTAACTACATGTCGCTTCGCTTCGCTCCTCGTCATCATCACAGCACCGTGAATCCGCCGCGCTGGCCAAAATGTACAATATAGTCTCCTACCCTACCATCCTCTACTTCCCCCCTCACTCCACTCCTTCCACCGTCCCTACATCTTTCTCTTACCCTTCCAAGAGCCCCGAATCCCTTTCCCTCTTCATAGATCAAAGTCGAGTGGGCCCTAAATTTATCCCCCTCAGCTCGGAAGAGCCCTACGCCTCGGCTGCGACCTTCGAGAGGAGTCGCTTAGTAATCACACTCAAGTCTGAAAACAAGAAAACAATCAAGAAGGTCGAGAAGGTGAGATTCGACGACCATATCCCATAGTAATGCTGGTTCTCGCTACGCTCAGAGCTCGCTCCTTCGCAGAGCTAACCCCCTTGCTGCTCCCCCCATTCAGCTTATTGCCGGCGTCCAGGCTGACGAGATCGTCAAGTACATGAGTCCGAACTTCTTTCACGCGAAGACCGCTGCTGTTGACGTCGGCCCCGATTGCTCCGAGTGCATAGAAATATGGAACAAAGACACAGCCAAGAAGACCGTCAAGCTCATGTCGGAATTCGACTCCAAGGGCGCAGAGGACGTTTTCAAGACTATTTTGGTTGCGGCCGCGAAGCCGTATGTGACTTACACGCAAGGTGAGAAGTACCCTGTCTCGTCCGCTCAGTCTCCCTCTCTCTACATGTTTCGAACTAGTCGACGAACTGGAGATGCACCAATTTCATTTGTGTATTCTTACTCGTCGCTTCGCTCCTCGGTCGCTCCGCTTTCTGGCTCGTCCTTCGCTCCTCGATCGCCTCGCAGGCTTTTTCAGTAGATGCCAGGTGTCCTCTGTGATCAAGAAGTTCGCCGTCATCTTCGAGAAGCAGTTCAAGATAACTGACGAATTCAAGGAACTCGACTTTGGAACGGACGTGGTTCCCGTCTGGGTTGATCCCGTAGAGTACCGGGAAGTTGCCGAGATGTATAAGGTCATTGAGGAGAAAGCCGAGGGTGAAGCTCAGTGGAAGGCCATGCCTGAGGTGCTGCTGATTGATGTTTCGGGGAAGCGCGGGTCGCAAGTGACGAAGGTGAGCATGGTGGTCGTCTAATCTAGCATGCCATCTGCAACTTCTCTAACTCGCTTCTAAATCCCTGCTCCTCAATTCACGTCACCTCACAAACCAGGTCGTGGGTGGCCCCGTTGAATCCTCCCAGCTTAACGAAGTCGTCCATTCGTGCCTCGTCGAAGAGTCGGAAAATTGTACCGCCAAGCCCCGAGCCAGGTCGGACAAGGCCCGCAAGTCCTACTCCCAAGAAAAGGTGAGAGGCGTGCGCCGCAATTTCGCCGCAGCGTCTAAAGTCACGAACGCCTCCTCCTCCGCTAATTTATTTTAACTTGTCGCTTCGCTCCTCGGCTCGCCTTTCGCTCGCTCTCCTCCGCAGCCCATCCAGCGCATCGTGGGCAAGACCATAAAGCGAAATATCCTCACCTCTACAAAAGACCAGTTCGTGTTCTTCTACAACGAGGGCGATCCGGAGTGGAAGGCGATGAGGGAGCAGTACGCTTCGATAGCCGCTCGTTTTCAAGTCGAGGAGACGCTGGAATTCCTTGAGATCGATTTGGCCAAGAACGATATTCCGTTGAAGGTGAGGAGCGCTAGTAGATCTAGTCTATAGATGTTGGTTCTATTCTAACACAAATTTCATGCGACTCGCTACGCTCGTCTCAGTTCGTCGAGATCCTGTCCACCCCGGTGCTTTACTTTTTCCCTGCGAACGACAAAACCAAACCCATCTACTTTGGAAGCAGGGGGTCGCAGTTCAACAACGAGGAGATCCTCCAGTGGCTCAGAAAGGTTGTGACGCTACCATTCAGGGGGTCGTTCGACAGCCAGTACTACGTGGGCTTCGTGGGCCGGACGAAGCACCAGATGAAGGTAATAGCTAGGGCTAGGAAAGGGCCCGAGAATTCGTTTGTCGTCGCTAACACGCTCTTCACTTCAGATTTACAAGGAATCGAGCAGCTTCAAGGACTGGTGGAAGCAGGTGAGAGCCCCGTCTTTATTTCTTCGGCGCGTGGGGCTACATTATTCTAACTCGTCGATTCTCTCGTCGCAGTTTTGGGAGAAGAAACTAACAGTTTTGGAAAGGATGGAACTCGAAGAGAAGGAGAAGGAGAAGGAGAAGGAGAAGGAGGAACTGTAGGCAGGGTGGAAAGAAATAATAGATCTAAAGAGGCTAAGCTTTGTACATTACATGAAATGCTTTATTTATAGCTTCTTTATCAAGGCGATCTTCTTCTCTCTACTCATATTATTGACCGCTTCGGCTCCGTGAATCTTCCTCAGCCGCATCAGCCCAATGGCGAAGTCCTTGTCGGAGATGTGACCCACCCCTCCTGCAGCACTTCCTCCCGCTCCCCGCACCTTCTTGAAGGCGGCTGTGCAGTAAATCCGACTTATGTCCCACTCGGTCTGCAAAAGAAAGGGCCGTCAATGACGTTAGAATTATCAGCAGCGTACTTCAATGTCCAGCTACGCCCGCGCTCGCTCCCTCTCACCTGTTCCATATTGCCCTCCACCCCGGCGACGTTCATGTTCCTCCAGTCGACCTTGTCGGTGCAGTCGTCCTTGTGCTTTTGAAAGTATTCGGAGAAATTTAACCTCTCCTGCAACACGAGGCCATACTCCTCCATGACGCTCTTGGCCAGCTCGAGCGGCAGGAGCGACTCCTGCGACGTACGGTCGAGGAGCGAGGCAAAGCGAAGCGATGAGTTAGACCTATTTTAGAGGCCAAAGGAGCGATGGTTTTTGCACTTACCTCCAGATCCACGCTCACGTTGGATCCGGGTGGCGCCCCTGCCCCCGGCTCCAACGTATCCAAGAGCTTGAACTCGTACTTCAAACCGTACCAGTTCTCCGACGTCAGCGGTTCATCTCTACTGAATATCCTCCTCACTGTCTCCCCCGGGACCTTTATAGAGCAGAGCCCCTCGCTCCCTATTTCGATAACCCTCTCCTTACCGTCCATCAAATCACCTCCCAAACCCATCAGCCTCTCGAGGACGTACCGAGAGTCCATGGTAGTGATGATGAACGTCCCCCCCTCCCTCAAATTATCTGAAATCGTCTTGAAGCAGTTCCGAGCCTGCGACGAGCGAAAGGATTAAAATCGTGGGAGAAAGGGTTGGCAGCAGCTCGACACCTTTAACATGCCTCCTCGGCAACCTCTCACCTTCTCCTTACTCTGCATCATGTAATGCAGCGCCAGCTGGCAGCTAACAACGTCGAACTTGAATCCGATCCTACTCGCGATCAACACGCAGATGTTTTCACATGAAGAGATCGAAAAACGTTTAAAAAAGCGTCGTTAGTTAGAATATCATGCCAGTAAGAAGAAAAAGACGCTCTCTCTCTCACACACTCACCTAAAATCCCCCCCCGTCCACCTCCAAACACTCTTCCCCCCCTCCCTCCTACATTCCTCCACCCTCCCCTCCAACCCTTCCTCCCCCAAATCAACCTTAAAAAAGCTCCACCTCTCAAACCTCAACCCCTTAAACCCTTCCACCCTCCTCTGCGCCTCCTCCAACCTCACCCTCGCCACATCAACCCCAACGTAATTCTTAACCCCCAGAATATTCCATTTCGATATATCACCACCGTTACCACATGCTAAATCTAACACGTTCCCGCGTGGTTTACCTTTGGTTTTAATTAAATGTGCTTTTAACCAGTTGTTTAATTTACGGGAATGGTAACCGTAGGTGTGGCTGGCTGTGGTGAGGGAGGAGCGGTTTTGGGTGTTGTAGAAGAGAGCGGCGGAGTGACCTTGGCCGGATTTTTGGGGGGAGGAGGGGGGGGGGGGGAGTTGGGAAGGGTTGGAAGGTGACCAGAGGTTTGAAGGTGTAGGTTTAAGTCGTTTAGGTAAAGGTGTGGGAGAGGGTGAGGAGGAGGGATGGAGCCAGGAGGGGGGGGGAGGGGGGGGGGAAGACGAGGAGGACGGGGGGGAGGGGGGGAGAGTTGGGTCCCAGAGGTCTTTCTTTATTTGTTTGGCAGAGTGGTCGCGATTTCGTTTCTCGCCGCTGCCAGCAGTTACACCGCCGAGGTTTGATTTTGAGTTTGAGTTTGAGTTTGAGTTTGAGTTGGAAGAGCCTTCCGTATTGCCTCCTGCGGACTCCTCGAGGGTCTTGCGGCGGGCACGCTCAGCTGCAAGCTGTGGGTTCTGAGCCTCCATCACTGTCGGTACATGCCACTGGCGGGCGTTCGTCTTGTGATGGTAGTAATATACCTTTTTCTGACTTTTGCTATACTCTTTCGTCCAGCCAGGAGGCAGGGTCACATGAGCATCGGCTGCGGCCTCCGACTTTGAAGACGAAGGCCTCGACATCGGAAGGAAGACTCTTTACTCTTCAGTCGCTCGATTTCACAATGATATTAGAATGACTCTTCGGCCACTCTTCGGTAATGAAGAGCGGGCCTCGCGAAAGAACGGGCTAGCTCTGGAGTGAGCGGTGTGATGTTGCAGAAAACCTTTCTATTTAGTGCCTTTTGTGATTTTTTATTTGCTGCCGGCTCGCTGGGATATCTACCAATTGTCAATTGGTGAATTTGTACGTAATAACGTTACCTAACGAACGAATACCTTACTTCATACCTTGCTTTGAATAATATACAATCCATTCCTCATAATAATAATGCGTTTATAATAAATTTAAGAACAATTTAAGACCTCCAAGGTTAATGTTCGGCCATCAGCACGAATCCTCCTTTTTATACCCTATTTACAAGGCCCTTTACAAGGCCCTTTATAGGCCCTTTACTAGGCCCTTTACAAGGACTACGATAAAGCCACGGCAAGGCCCATCATTTGCGCTTCATTGTCCCGTATTATCCTGTATTAATGCCAATAATCCACTATAAACAATATTATATCTAACGCACCCTGACCCACGGTCACTTCCCCAACTCTCCAAAGAACAGCGCAACTGTACTACTACAAACACTGTGACGGGATAAATTTTAGGCTTACTTTACCCCAACACCAACGAACAAACAACCAACTCAAAAACACCAATATCCCCCAACCCTTCCCCCTTCAACTCCCTTCCCCTCCCTTACACTTCCTGAACAAAACCAACCCAACTATCAGTCTACCAATGTCCTCCTTCACATCTCTCACCGATTTCGATTACTCCGTCTCAGGTGAGATACATTGTAAACGTGTAATCTTTCGTCCCCTTACGCTCGCACTTAAAACCCTTTTGTCGTTCACGTGCTTGATTATCACCCCCTCATACGTTTTCCATCCATCGCTCCAAATCATAAAACAAATTCTAACGTTCTCTATAAAAATCTAATCTTAAAAAAAGTCTCAATCTCCTCATCAACCGTAACCTCACAACGTCTCCCCTTAATCCTCTTAAAGTTAACCCTTTCAAACCCCGACGGTACTGAAAAACATGAAGTAATTGAAATGGATAAACAAGGTTTAGAGACGTTCATTAAAGAACTTGGAGTTATTGAGGATAAGAGGATGGAGATATTAGGGGAAGGGTAGATTGGAGAGAGGGTTGGGGATTGTTTTATTAGAAAGGGGGGGAGAATAAGATAAGGAAAGTGTGGGGGTTTTTTTTAGAACAAAACAAAAATTTTAAGCTTTTTATCTCTTTTTATTTTACAGTTCAACGTACCAGACGCCTGAGTCCGAGGCGAAGTTCATTTGGGTTTATTTTGTGTTTCCTGCGTCTATGTTTTTTTATGCTGCTTGCTTCCTTCGCCTTGTAGTCGCATCCGTCTTGATCGCAGTGGTGCCATCGAACGTCAATATCATGAACATTTTGTTTGTGTTGTTTGAGGGTGCCTGCTTCCTTAGCCATGTAGTCGCATACGTCTTGATCACAGCGGTGAAATGAAAAGTAAATATCATGAACATTTGCTTTGTGTCTTTTGAGGTCGCCTGCTAGCTTTGTCTTGAAGTCACAGCCGTCTTGATCACAGTGGTGCCATTGAACGTCAATATCATGAACCATCTGTTTGTGTCCTTTGAGGTTGCTTGCTTGCTTTGCCTTGTAGTTACACCTGTCTTGATCGCAAAAAACCAGACCACATCGATCCCATGCTTCGCGGCTTTATGCGTCTTCATATGGCTTGACCTACAACTATATTGACACCCCGCTAACCCGCATGTCCTTATAATCGCGCCCCATTTATCCCTCACCAAACCTCTAGCAGCACCTCCGCCTGCAAAAATAACTGAACCATCGTCCAAATCGTCCTCAGTACTATCCGTCGCAATTGTCGATTCGTCCTCGTATCCCGTCATAGGAGTGGCGTTCGCATCATCAGTTCCGAACAACAGCTTTCGATACACCACCCCACTCACAACTCCCCCATTGTTGAGTGTATCCACCGCGCCTCCACCTCCTGGACTCGAAACAACATTCGACCCAGGGACGAGCTGGCTTAAGCTTACAGAGTCATTCCCACATGAGTCAATAACCCCCCTGTCAACAAACGTATGTAGACCAAAATCGTATATAATAATGATCCAAAAACACCTTAAGAAATGTTCAATAATCCTGGCAAGGAAAAACGCATCATCAAAAACATCAAAAGCGAAGGCCCGACAATCGCATCGCGTAGTTCGCTTACAATGCCCGCAACAACTCGCTCCCGCCGTTCCTCCCAGTCCCCCTCCGCTTCCTCCCCTTCCGTTTCCCGTTCTCGTTCTCGTTCCCGAAGCCGATCAAGAACCGTCAAGTCCGCCCCGTCCCCCTCCAAATCAAAGGCGAAGAAGAAAACATCCGACGAAGGACCGACGACCTCGGGAGGGCACAGAATCGACGACCTCAAACCGCCGGCTGTGAAGGATATTGTAAAGGTTCGTTCGTGGTTTGTTCTTCTATTTCCTTTCGAAAGAAAAAATGCTTTTTGCACCCTCGGGCCCGACGACAAACTAATTAAAAAGAACCCTCACCCGCACACACCCCACACCCCCACACACACCCCACAGGGTCTTCTAAAACCTTCCCCTTGGTTAATATTTCCTTCCGATTCCGGTTCCCTCTGCGGTTTCTTCGACTTCGTCCCTCTCCATCTCCGCGTAGGCCCCTGGTTCTTCCTCGCCCCAGTTTTCCTCCTAGCCTACGCCCTCTCAATCTTCTACCTCAAGCCCCCTCTAAACCTCCCCGATACTTCTCCAGTTTTGTATACGTTTCCTCACTTATTTTCAGGCGTCGCCGCGTTGAACGGATTGCACGTCCTACATTTAATCCTCTCGAAAGCCGGCCCCGCGCCTCTCTGCACCTTCACAATCTGGTCATGGACGATATTAACCACACGTTCCATCCTTACCTTCCTAACTCCCTACACCTCCTCCCCCTCCCTCCACCTTCTCTCCTCGTCCCTCCGTTTCCCTTCCCTAGTAGCCGCAACCGTAACCTTCTTCATCTGGAATCTCCTCCTCGCTCCAATCTTCTACACCTTCTTCATGAAAGATCCCTCCAGCAAGAAAAAATTCCTAACCTGGAATACACAATACCACATGATACACATCCACGCTTTAAACTACCCCATAGCTATGGTAACGTGCGTTTTGACTTGCTCAAACGTGAAGTTTACTGAAGGTGATTTATGGATATCTCTATTCGTGCTTTTCCTATATTCGTGCCTATACCTCTTGATACTGGATAGGATTGGAGTTCATTTGTACCCCGTTTTTAGCCCGAGGAGCAAATTTAGTGTTTTGGGATGGTGCGCTGTTTTTGGGTTGTATTATGGGACTTTTAAGGGGTGGAACTATTTCATTGAGTGTGGGGTGACGAGTAGAGTTGGAAGTTTCTTCAAGTGGTAGATAAAAAGGAAATTTAAAAAAAGATAGAAAGTGGAAGAAATATATTTGTGTTACAAAAACCCCTTTCAGTAATTCAAGAACTTGATAATTTCGTCAGTAGCCATTTCGGTCGTCCTAGCGTGAGAGGTCGTACCGCAATAAATCGTCCTGATAGTTCCGAAGCGACCTCTCCAATACGCCTTATGGTTTAGTTCTGCTGGGGTGTCGTGTGGGTTGTCGACGACGGAGAAAACTGGGACCACGAGCGGAGAAGAGAGCAACATCGGGGGGGTCGTTAATTATAAAACACATCATCAATAAAAACGCCCCCAAAAAAAAACACCCCTTTTCACTCTCACCTTCTCCCAACGCCTTGTCGGGGCTCATGTGCTCGTGGTTGGATCTGTAATATACAGCGTCCTCCCCCACAACCTTCTTTGACAAAATTTCTTTCTCCTCTTCGCTCAAACCTCCGTGCAAGCTTATCTGACGAAGGGAGTGTATCGAATCAGTGAACATGAGCTTCCCTATATTCTTCGAAGTCACGTACTTAACGAGGCTGGTCAAGTTTGAAATTAGCTTGGAACCTCCAGCCGAGTGAGCCACGAAATCGAAGACTACACCCCTCGATTTTTCCCCCTCGAGAAGGGGGACGATCAACTCTTCAAACTGGACCTTCACGTTCTTCGTGGAGAAGCTGTGGCTGGTGTGGTTGTGGTTCAGGAGGATCACGCCGACGCCGTTAGAGGAGGCGTTTTTTATCATGGACCAGGCGGAACCTTGCTCGAAGGAATACTTCATCAAAGAACTGCGGGCGAGAATGCCGGGTTGGACCAGGCCTGCCGACGATTGGGTTAGAAGCGACGAAGGTTATTATCGTGGTCGTTCTTTATCTCACCCTTGCCGTTTATGATCACCAGAATTCTGTCGAAGCTGCGGTGAGCGAAGCGGGACGCTTGACGTTAGAATGGAAGTATTGTTGCTTCATGCTTGAACCACCGTTCTTTCTTCCGCTCTCACCTGCACAAATCCTTGGACGTTAAGACAAAACCAGACGCAGTCTCGACGGTCTCGAGGTCGAATTTATCGTGGCAGTATTGCATGCAGCCTAGCGCGACGGAGTTGTACATGTTGCCGGAAGCGACGTAACGGGAGAAGTTCAGTTCAGTGATGGTTTCATTTGAAGTCGAGTGAGTTAGCCTATGAAGACCAGAACCGTCGACGAGTACATGAAAGCCCAGGTCCTCCAATAGATCAACGCCACGCAGGCTGGGATCCGGGGCCGGACGCTGCTGAGCGTTGGGGAGCTGCAAAGTTGAGGCGTGGTTCACTGCAGTGGTGGATACGGTGACAACCTTGGCCTGTTTTGATGATTTTGAAGACCTATAGGCACTCCAAATTCGGTTTCCCATAAATTTTGAGTTTCTAACGGTGTCGCTAAGCTATCGCGCTTTCCCAAAATATCGTCTTCGGAAGATTTGATGTTCCACAGCCACTATCAATTGTTCACAAAAAAAGAAATTGCTCTGGCAAATTCTCTCTTCCTTTTTTCTCGTAGTTGAACAAAATGCTGAGAACACGTTTATTATGCGGTAGATACTCTAAAATGATGGATATGGGCGGTGTACCGTTGCACAAGAGCAACAAGGCATTAGCGAAGAAGGTGAAAAAGAGAACGCTCGATGAGTACTCCGATGATCCCTTTTAGGGCCCAACACTCACCCAAAACGTACGCAAATCATCCCAGTTGACGGGTTCCCTGTCCAAGCGATTGAAGGTTCGTGGCGTCCTATTTGACTACAACTGTGTGTCTAATGTGGATCCCACTCAAGCGTCCTCGGACTCCAACCCAGCCTCTAGTACCTCCCAATCCCAATCCCTCTCCCCCGAGGAGGACAGCTCCTCGTCGGAGAGCTCCTCGTCTTTCTTCAACCTTCCGGGGCACGTGAGTGATATGGCGTCTGTTTTGGGCGTCACTATTGCGAAGGGTAGTGACGGTGTGGCAATAAAGAGGGAGGTGAGGCGACCTACAACCAACCAAACCCACTACCCCGCACCAAAACTCAAAACCTCTAACTACCGCCCATACAAATATACAAACACACAGGAGAGAAAGGCCCAACCTGCAGTCGATCGGCCTGGCTTCAATCCAAAGGGTTTCCTAGCTGGCGTCGAAGACGTTCGGCAAGTCGATGTCGATTCCCTACCTCAGTCTCAGACTCCGAACCCCAATCCAAAACCTTCCCCCGCCGCCTCCGCCGCCTCCGACGATATCCGCGCGAAATACCTCAAGAAGCTCAAGGACAAGAAGGGCATATCCGCGAAGGAGATTCTGTCCTCCTCCACTTCTTCTCCTTCCTCTCAGGCCCCAGACTCCAGCTTCCACCTCGGCCTGCGTTCCTCCATAATAAATAGCGAGGCCTTGAATGATCCCAACAAGTACGCTGCGTCTCGATGGCTCCCCGTAAACGGCATGGGAAAAGTATGCCAGTACATGACAGCAAGGTCCATCCGGATAGGATTGCTAAAACCTCTGAAGCATAATGCTAGCTACATCCTTGGCGATGCCAACACTTTCAAGGTTCAGCTCGGTGACAAGGTGGACTTCGACTACAGGTGAGAATGTGACAAGCCGTCGTGGTACTGGATATCGACTGCACGCGTACACGTTTCTAACACTTTGTCGGTCCCGCTCGTCTTCAGCTTCGACGAAAACTCAGAGGCGCAGCAATCCCTCTCTAAAGCGATGAACGACCTTGACGTCGAGAAGTCGGACGTGGACACGACCTCCGGGGTGATGGTCGTTTCTTCCTGTTCTGAAACATTGAAACGAGGTGAGAGCTGTGTGCGAGGAGCGAAAATTTGTGCCTCTGACCACTTCCCCTAACAACCGTATGCTTCGTTCGTCACAGCAAGAGACGCCAACTCCTACACCGTGTACATCATGCCGAGCTCAGGCCGCAGGTGCGCCATCAGTCCTAATTACAACGTCAACAACATTGAGGACTTGAGAGACGTGATCGATGACGTAAATGGTGTGAGCTTTAACAGTGCGAGAAAAGTGGACTTTGGCATTGACCACGGCGGCGTCTAGAATAGAATACAAATATATAATTACCCATTCATATAATCGAACCATCGCGAATATTATTCACTTAACTTTTAACTTTCTTTACAAGCTAGCCTCCAGCTTGGCCTCAATGTCCCTACAAGCCTCCTCCAGCATTCCCACCTCGCCTCCGACTCCCTTCACGTACGTCGCCAGATCCCCCACCATGAGCATCAAACTTTGCAGGCCTCTAGTGCTATCGTCCTCCTCGTTTCCGTGGTCCAAATTCTCGTCGAGGCTCCCGCCGGTGATCGAAGACTCTCCGAGATCCTCGTCGTCGCTCTCTTCGTCGTCTGCGTCGGCCATCTTATTCCCGCTATTCTCGAAGATTATCGAGGTTGACGCTTTAATCTGGACAGTGAACTCTCCCTCCTTGTCGGGGTTAACCGTGCAGGGCACGACGACGTATCGCCCTGGCATCAGGGAGACGACTGTGAAAGAAGTAAGTGTGTTAGAAAACGTCGATTCTCCCACACACCCCCACCACCTGAAATCGTTCTCGGCTTACCTCCGCTTATGCTCCTAACCTTTCCGAAGGTGACTCCGCCGCCCATCATTTTCTTGGCGTGGAACTTGGTGCTCCTGCTCTTCGTTCCGGTAATCTTCATCACTATAAATCCAATGCTAACCTTGTAGTCCTTGTCGTATAAAAACCCCTTGGTGAACATGAGATCTTTCTGGTCCACTGTGATTACGACCTTGGTCGGTTCGCTGCAAGCAAAGGCGTACTGCGGATTTTGGGGGAAGCTATCATTCAACGGATTTCCCCCCGTTCCACTCTTGACATCGCCCAGGATCCAGGAGCCGGAGTAAATGCTGGAGCTAGGGGCGTCGCTCATGTCGATCGAGACGAAGAGCTGGTTGAAATTCTTGCAGACGTCGCTCCAGCTCATCCAGAAGCTGCTGGTGACGTTAGCCTTCTTGCCGACGATATTTTTTATGTCGGGGTAATCCTCCCACATGGATGACTCCGGGCTCCAGTCTCCGGCCCAGCCTCCCCCGCTAACTCCCCAGCGATCGACGATGCGAACGAGTTGGACGTCAAGGGCCTCCAGGTCAGCAGTGGCGTCAGCGTGGAGCTCGCAGACCTCCGCAATGGGGTAAGAGTGACCTCCCATGAGTCCGCCCTCGTGCACCCTGGGGTCGTCGCTGCGGGTCCTGCTCAACCCAACGAGCTGCTTTTCCCCGGACCACGCCTTGAGCTTTTGCCACATCTCCCCGCTAGCCACCTGATCCGCGAACTTCGGCTCCGTCAGTCTGTGTTTCATGCTCGCAAAGCCAGTAACATCCTGCAGCGCGTATTCGATCTGTCCGTCCATCAAACTCTCGTAGCAGCCGTGGAGTTTCGCGTAAGCCTGCGAGGAGAAACGTGGGTTAGTTTAGCTAGTTGTAAGTTGTAGTAGATTATGAAATCGACGCGCTACCCTTCAAAGACACACGTTATCGTATCGCTTCGCCGCGCTCCACCCTCACCTTCTCAACAATCATGACCCAGGCCTCATTGACGTCCTTGCTCTTGCTGAAGTAAACGTCCCCGCTCCTGTTGCAGGGAATTCTGTCGTCCACGTGGACGTAGAGCCACTTTCCTCCCTTGTTAAATTTCACAGTGTACATGCCCCTCCCTCTTTGATCGTCAGAGACGATCAAAGCTCGGCAAAGGTCAGGCTTGGTGGAGATCATGGCCAGGGATGACAGGAAGTAGCAGTCGTTCAGGGCCCCCTGTTGGATCTGGCTAATATCGTTGCCGAAGGTGACGGGGGTGTTCATGTTCCTGATTTCGAGCTGGTTGATCCTTGACCATTCCACGACATCGGCAGGGAGGTAGCCGAGGGGAGGCCTCAGCCCGTCCTTGTAAAGGCTCCCCGAGGCCGCCGGAAAGGCAAGGTCCTCGAAGAGTCCGTCCTCGGCGAGGGACTCGACGATCGCTAGCTCCTTCTGCTGAGCCTCGTTATCGTCGCTGTACATGAAGTAGCGCTCAGCCATGATAGTAATGATGCTGCGTGGAGGAACGGAGGGGAGTGAATTGGTTTGGTATTTAGAAGAGGAGGAGGAGGGGTTAGAAAATCAGAGCGAAAGTTGGCCAACTCCCGTCTAACCGAGGCCATAGTTGCAGGCAAGTCCGCGCTATATAAATTGATTTTTCCCGGCAGCCTTGGTCCCGTGCGTGATTTCCTTTCATCGAAGAGGCACGGCTGCTGTTGCTACGCACAACAGCTTTGCCCCGATTAATACTCAGGGCGTCGGACAAGTGGTACGCAGCTGGGGGCGCAGCGCCCGATGCTTTTGCGCACATTCTATCCACAACCGTCATTGACGTACCTCAGCGGTTCTGCTGGTCTGTATTTCTCAGGGTTTCTCGACCGTGAAGCGGTTGAGAGGAGAGTTGAGAGATGGATGCTTTGAGATATTGCTTGTGAACCCTATTCGGTATGAGCGCCAGGAGAACACCTCGCGTGGGTGGTGGAAAGACTAATGCGCCTCCCCCGCCCTCCGGTGGGCCTGCAACAACCGCCCAACTTAGCGCCAGGATGGAAAAGCTTTCGGCTCGATTGTCTGCTAGGCAATCTAGTGCCCGGGGCAGTTCCAGGCCCCCCAGGTCGGGACGGCCGATGACTAGCGCTGACGGCGCTGGATTGGGATCTAGCCGAGAGCAGATCCTTTCTTCGAGGAGCGGGGCGGGAAATCAGGTGGATGATTACATAAACAACCAAAGGTCTGCGCGGGCGAAGACTCCTGGTCTGGGTAGCGCCAGGGGCAGCGCTAGGAGCAGGATGTTCGACATGCCTACGGCTACTTCTGTCAACAAGAGTTCGGCCTTGTCCGTCGGCTCGATAGGCGACCCTGCTGATTACCTGGAGAAGATGAGGCAGACTAAGATGGCTGAGGCCCGGGCCAAGGCGAAGAAGGAGGTGGCAGAATTCGAGGGGCATTACAATCAATACTCCCGCCCGAAGGTTTCTTCGTCCATTCCCCTGCGCTCTGCATTCCTCGATCCCAAGATCAACAACATCCCAAAGAGCAAGACCAGGAGCGAACTCCTACGAAAGATCAAGGCCAACAACATCCCTCACCACTCCTTCGACATCGACGGAGATGGTTACGTCAGTCAGGAGGATCTTCTACTCGGAAAGAGGTTCGACCTGGACGGCAACGGACTCCTCGACCCCGAGGAGGTGGAGATCGGACGGCGCATCATCGCAGAGGAATTCTTCAAGGCCCACCGGCACGACCTGCACCTGTTCGGAGAGGACTACTACGAGCACTCCGAGTCGGACAATATCGAGAAGGTTGCCACCTCGCACACCTTCACCAAGATCATGAACGGCCTCAAGGAGAAGGAGAAGCACTACAGAGATAGGGGCAGCTACAATATGACGGAGGCCCTGACAGTTTGGAACCCCGAGGTGAGCCCAGCCCAGCGGCTGCACATGCTGCGTGCATGTTTTGTCACTCGCTCTACTAGCTACTAGATCTAACAAAAATCCCATCTCAATGTCGCAGCTCGTCAAGAACAATTTCTACGCCGACAAAATGGACGTCACGGCCTGGAACGACTTCGGCGCCGAGCCCCGTGCTCCTGACTTTGTGAAGAATGGCAAGCACTCTGGTAGCAGACACGCCATGTTCAACCTGCGAAAGAATATAGAACGTGAGGTGTGCCAAAAGAGGTTGGACGCTGCGGAGGCGAAGAAGCCCCAGTACAGCACGCGGAGGGTGGCTCTTATGACGAATGTGGCGATTGAGAATTCGTAAACAACAAAAATGGAGAGGTCAACGTTATGAAAAGAAAAGAATGAGCGTATTTTTCTTCTTAATAAAAATTATCAGTAATCTAACAGCTACAGGGTGGGCCACGTTGCCTCACATCAGTCTTCTCTTGTCACTCTTGCAACCGTGGAAATCGATACCACCACAGGCCATGGCAGAGATGGCGAAGATGATGACAGCGGCGAGGAAGGTAAACATCAAGTACATCTTGACTTTCTTCCACCACATGACATTCTTCAGGCGCTTCGACTGCTTCTCGAACTTGAACGCCTGCTGGTTGAGCCTGTCCGTCTTGTCGACGAGCAGCTCAATCTTCTCCCCCCTCTCCAGCACCTTTTCGATATTCTCCACCATAACGCTCTTCACCCCCTCGATCTGATCCTTGACCTTCGACACCGAGTCGATGGCCCCCGGGTCGTTGTTGTAACGGTCCATGAGGCCCTTCAGCAAAGGCGAGAAGGCATCGTTCATCGAAAAGGCGATGGCGGTCAGACCCTGCGTCCCGTATTCCTGGTTCCATGTCTCCTGGACCTTGCTCAAGAAGGCGAAGGGGACTCTGTGGCTGCTGGTGTCGTCGCTCATGCAGAGGTACGTTATTGTTGACGAGGTTATGTAGTGGAAGATGAAATTGTCGTAGATGTAGGACATTCGAGAGTCGGTGGGGGGGATTTTGGAGAGGAGGACACGAGTCACGGTCGGAAAGTTCCCTGTCACTAAGGGTTAGCGTTGGATGGTGAGCCACGAGGTATACGAAATATGTGGAGGGGGGGGGAGGCGGGCAAGGGACAACACAAACTTCTGCGGCGGTTCCCTCAATCCCAGGTGCATCATAGGCTGGTTCTCGAGTGCACTTTTGTCACCAAAGGAGCGGGCGGGTGGATTTTTATTTGGTACTGATTGAGTATTTAACATATATCACTTAGCTAAAGTCCAAAAGAAACAGCGTAAGGCGTTCAGCAGAGGAGCTACGACCCGCCAAACATGAAGTTCTTTCGGGGCGGGCCGGCATCTCTGACGAAAATCATGTTTCTTCAAAAATACCGCACGCTCGCACCGCTAGAATAACTCACCACTAGTATT
This sequence comes from Triparma verrucosa, assembly GCA_030267905.1. Taxonomy (NCBI): domain Eukaryota; class Bolidophyceae; order Parmales; family Triparmaceae; genus Triparma; species Triparma verrucosa. The sequence continues at coordinate 54,851 of BRXX01000134.1, read as the reverse complement.
AGTGAACTCCGCGAGCACGGTCTTCCCTCGCGCTACGAGAGCGTACACGATAGGCATTTTTGGCGACTTGGCGAATTTGGCGTGACGAACGAGAGTAACGCGCTTCTACCCTATTTTAGCACGATGCCACAACCGCGTGACGATGGCATGGTGTATTCTTGGCACCTGAGTCTACGCGTGGATAGACCTTTAGAGGTGGGTCGAAATCCGAGCGGGAGGGACGGGTCGAGTTGGATTTGGGTCGCCTTGTCGCCGTTTCTGTGCCGGTTCGAACACTCTGCTGTGGCGTACCCACCGCCATCGGCGTCGCTTTTTAAATTTTGTCTCTATCGTTTGGCGCTGAGGCCGCCATTCTGCTCGCTAGGGGTTTGGGCAACGTGCCTCTAAACGATGCTTAATTGGAATCTGTTTGATGCGGTCCGCCTTGCGCGAGAAGGCGTTCTGCCTGGCCGTGCGGGTAGTGTGTTACGCCCGGGTCCTCGAACAAGCCCTAGTATTCCCGTTCTAACCCTCAAATCCCCCCAACCAATCCTCCCCACGCTACTACTC
>BRXX01000134.1:0-54275 GCA_030267905.1 Triparma verrucosa | reverse complement strand
CCCCCCCCCCAGGGCTGCACGCTTCAGCCGCACTGCTACATGTATTCGAAGAAGCTTGACCACAACGACAACCACAAGCCCATGTCCCACCTCTACCTTAGCAAAACTGTCCCCCCCGCCCATGAGTTCAAGTTCACTTGGTATAGATCCAGGGAGAAGCAGGAGACATGTCATAGGTGAGGTTTATCTACGGCCCAAGCTCAGCTCTGCCTACTTTGTCCCAAGCGCTGCTTTCATCGTCGGTGCTCTCTCACTCAAAAATCAACAACCTCCAACAAACTCCTCGCTGCAGCGTAACGTGCCCTAGGAGGGGCAGCTATTCGCCTCTGGAGTGGAGCAAGTATAAAATAAGGGGCGGGTGGAATAGGAGACTCGAGAAGGGGGCCGACCACGGGGCAGAGGTGACAGCGGTCATGTGCGTAGACAATCGCCGGTCATGCTTCGGGAAGAAGTTCTGTAATGAGGACTGCTTTGTGAAGGGTTGGAGAGAGAGCGGCGCCGTGGCTCCTGGGGTGCATAAGAAGAAGGGTGAAGAGGACGAGCGGCAGGTGAGAGAAGGACCTACACAACCATCGCCTCGACTTTACTTCGCCTCATCTTTTGCCTCACCTCATCTCACCTTTACCTTCACCTTCGCTCCAGCCGCAGGATGCAAAGTCGCCCCAGCACTCCCCGAATCTAGGCCCGAGCTCTCCCGCCCCGAAGGAGGCGCCGAAGTTCAGCCACATAGCCAAGGTCGACGCTGATGAGTGGGAAGTGGTGGCTCAAACCCAGGGAGAAGATAGTTCGTTCAGCCCTCCTCCCGACGTTGTCGGGCACAAGCTCCTGCTGCTCACGGAGGCCGTGGTGGCCGGCAAGGATACTGTCCTGATGAGCAGAACAGCCAAGACGGACCTCTGCCTGAGCGCGCCTCCCTCACCCCCCAAGAGGCAGCTCGTCACGGCCAAGAACATCCCCTCGGCCGGCTTCCGCTTCAGGGCTGTCACTTACAACATCCTGGCCGAAATTTACGCTACTGGGTCAATGTACCCTTACTGTGATTACTACGCCCTGCAGTGGGACTACCGCTTTCAGAACATCAAGCGGGAGCTCATGAGCATAGACGGAGATGTCATCAGCCTGCAGGAGGTCCAGTCGGACTACTTCACCTCCCACGTTCAGCCATTTTTCAACGAACTCGGCTACGATGGACAATTTAAGCAGAAGACGAGGGACGCCATGGGAATCGCGGGCAAGGTCGACGGGTGCGCGATGTTCTGGAAGCGAAGTAAGCTGCAGGTCGTGGAGGCGTACAGCATCGAGTTCAATGAGCTCGCTGAGAGGCAGGCCTCGAGCCTGGGCATGAACCCCCGGAAGGAGGAGACCGTCCACTACATCAACCGCCTCAAGAAGGACAACATCGCTCAGATAGTAGTTCTGGAGTTCATTCAGCAGTCGACCCGCTCGTCCGCCAACCAGCACTCTCGTATTTGCATGGTAAACACTCACCTGCTCGCGAACAAAGAGCACCCTGACATCAAGCTCTGGCAGGCGTGGCAGCTTGTCTCGCAGGTCGAGGAGTACGCCCTGTCGAGGAATCTCCCGGTCATGATCTGCGGCGATTTGAACAGCACCCCGGACTCGGCCGTGTACGACCTGCTGGCCGCCCAGACAGTCCACCCGGGACACCCGGACTTACAGGAGAAAGCCGGAAAGGACCGCGTCCTTCCGGACCCCCGCAACATCACCCACAGCCTCTCTCTCGCAAGCGCGTACCAGACCGTTATGGGCGACGAGCCCGAGTTCACCAACTACACCGGCGGTTTCCGAGGAACCCTCGACTACATCTGGTACTCAGCTGACACACTGAGACCGCTGTCGACGGCGCCGATACATAGCGAGGAGACGATTCACGAGTACGGCATAGCGCTGCCCAACACGCAGTTCTCATCGGATCACATTTTAATGATGGCGGACATGCAGTTGGGAGGGCCGGCGAGGGGCTGAGGAGTTTGAGGGGCTGAGGGGCTGAGGGGTTGCGGGGGGGGGCTGGAGTGCGTGTACGTGGTATACATGGTGTGTGTGTGTGTGTTTGTGTGTGAGTGTGCGTGTGTGGGCTGGGAGTCGAGCTATGCGGGCGGGGGGGGATTTACAACATGTGTGAGGAGGCGGCGATGGAAGGATTGGATTTTAGTCATAATGGAATGGGGTTGCTGAGGTGGATTGCGTATATGTTTATGTACGTTGAAAGGGTGTGATTTGTGAGGGGCAGATAATAATAGAGAATGCAGGAGGAAGTTCAATGAAGGAGGTTAAAATAAGGAGGTTAAAATTTTGTTGTTTGGAGTTGTGAAAATAGATTCCATCGTTTTTTATTTTATTTTGGGGGGTTGGATGCAGCTCTACGAGACCTCGGGCTGAACCCAATCGTCGGGCACGTAGGAGTCTTCGATGATCTCGCGGTGGCACGACCAGACCAACTTGATGGCCTCCGGCGATCCGATTCCTGCTCCACGGGGGTCGCCAGCGGGTCCGAACCAGTGGTTCTGGGGCGCTCCGGTGGTACGGGCGCGGCGTCCAGCGTACGTGGTGCCGTTGACAGTGTTAGCGAGGACCTCGCGGCGGAAGGCAGAGTCGTTGGAGACAACGGCCGCGGTCAGGTGGTGCGACATGCGTTCGCACGCCTCGAGGACCATGGGGAGCTGTGCGTCGGAGAATTCTGTGACGACCTGGAAGGGGCCGAAGAGCTCCTTCACGCACTCGTCGAAGTGCTCGGGCTTGAGCATCTCCTCGAGAGGGACGAAGACGGCGGTTGGCTCGACGGCTCCGTAGCAGTCGGGGATGTCATGGGAGGCGAGCTCCTTGCCGCCCATGAGCAGCTTGGCCCCGGGAATGGAGAGGAGCCTGTCAGTGTGCGCCAGGATGTCGGCGGTGGTGTGGGTCAAGACCGGGCCGACCGTGATATCGTCGATCTTTCGCTTGGAAGCGTTCTCGACCATCTTCTCAAGCAGACCGGACTTGGACCAGTTCTCGTGCATAATTAGGCAACTCTGCGCGCTGCACTTCTGACCGGTGCAAGCATAGGCATCTTGGTCACACTGCCACGCGACGTAGTCGACATCTCCAACGTCGGGTCCGAGGATCTTCCAGTCGAAGCCGGCGTCCTCGAGGAAGACCTTTCCTCTGTTGTGGGGTAGGGAAGTAGTAGTAGTGGGCGGGGTTTTGTGGGGTGGGTGGGGTCGGTATGTTAGTTAGTTGACTGAAAGTGATGATGTTTGGCGTGATTCCAAATGATTTTAGTGGGTAGAACTCAGCGTTTAATTAAAACAATTTTGCTTCCATCGTGGTGATTGCACGTCAAGCAAAGGTTTTCTCATCATAGTCCAGGGGGGTGTGGGGAGGGAGGGAGGGGGCGCATTTTGTTGTCGCTCACCTGGTCTGCTCTGACAGAAGCTCGCCGATCTTGCTGGATCCGGTGAACTGGGTGACACGGATGTTGGCCTGCTTCAAGAGCTCTCCCGCGACGGGGCCCTCGCTATTCAGAAGGTCGACATCGGACATGGGGAGCCCGCAGTCGTGCAAAAGACGGATGTACTGCTCCATGACGACTCCGACCTTCTCGTGTGGCTTGAGCACGACCTTGTTACCCATGAACAAGGCGCCCATCAGCTGGAGAACGGGAATTTCGAGCGGGAAATTGAACGGAGAGATGATCATGGAAGGGCCGTAGGGGAATCGGTAGCCGTTCGACTGCTGGCCGTCGTGATCTCCAGGCACGGAGAAACCACGGGCGAGGAAGCGGACGTTGTCGCTCGAAAAGTTGAGCAGGAAGTTGGCGGTGACACGAACCTCGCCAGAGGCCTGGGCGTGGCTCTTGGGCATGCAGCTCATGATCGCCTGGGTGAAGTATTCATTGCCCTCGGGGGAGAGAAGGACCTCCCCCGCCTTGCGAGAGACGTGGCCAAGCATCAGGTAGCGGTCGACATTCTTGAGGGGATTGTGCAGGCCGGTCTTGGGGCAAGAGTTCATGGATTCGATGAAGGGGGCGAGCTGTGTGGAAGAGGGGGGGCGTTAGGATTTCTTTCTTGGTGGGGCTGCAGACTTGCGAAGGGAAATGTGGAAGATCAAGAGCACGGAGTCAACATGATTTGATACCTCACCTCCTCCACCGAAGTTGCCGGCTGGGTGACAATGGGAGGGCCCGACTTTCGCATCGGGTCAATAACATCCATTTTCGATGAAGCCGTAGTCCATTCTCCTCCGACAAGGTTTTTCACCTCGTGGGTCGAGGTGCCGCAGAGCGAAGGATCAAAGTTGGCCCAGGAAGGAATTGAGGCGAAGGAACGAGCGCTCTGGAAACGCTGAACCGTGCGAATAGAGATCCGGGATAGCATGCTATGAGGTGGGGGGGGGATTGTTCGGAGGGGTTAGTTTGGGAGGGTTGAATTGGGGCGCGGCGCCAGCCATCGAAGGATGATTCAGCGGAGGCTCGAAAATTTAGTTTACGAGGGGGTCGTCGAGGTACTAATGAAGCGCTATGGCTATGTGGTGTTTAATGCTAATACTTACGTAGTTGTTCGCCAAAATGCGAAAAATGGAAATCGCCTGAAGAATTTAGAATGCTTTGGTACCTTGGTAGCAGGGAATTGGATAAGTGCTTCGGGTGCCTTTGGTCGGTCGCGGGTTCGAGGAGAAAAAGTTGCGGACGATTCTAAAACGCTTCGCTATCCATCAAAAAGGACGTTCGTTATTAAAAATATTTTTATTGTACTTAAACTGGCAGCTTGATTTTGTCGAGGAAACCGTTGTGCTCCTTGACGGTGACTAGCGAATTGGCTACGATCGCTCCTCCGCTAGCACAGGCAGGGACTCCTATGCCGGGGAAAAAGTAGTCTCCGCAGAACCAGAGATTGTCGATTCCCTTGGCCTTGTGCCCTGGAAGCCCGCCGTCACCGGCGATGGCCCGGGGCCCATATGCTCCTTCCGCCCTCCTCAAAAACCGCTCGTGGGTCAGGGGCGTGCCGATCTGAACAGTTCCGTCGATTGCTCTCTCCCTCGCATTGGGAACGTACTCCTCTATGGATTTCCACAGGAAGTCCGCTGCGTCGGCTTTTTTCTTCTTGTACTCGTCTCCGGTCCTGTCGAGTCCCTTCCAGTCCTCGTACGGCTCGGTTGCCGGGACGTAGGCATGCAGAACGTGCGTCCCCTTGGGCGCCAGTGTGTCGTCGATCAGGCTAGTCATGGTGCAGAGGACGATGTTCCTCTCGGCCTCCACGCCCTCCGGCAGGTCCCAGTCCCTTATCACTGCCCACTGAGCTGGGAAGTCGGCGCTTGCCTCCTCAGGCAGGCCCTCGGCGTCGATGGCGGCGTGCAGATGAATGAAGGACTTGAGGTTCTCGACTCCCCCCGCCTCCTTGTTTGTGTTGCACAGCTCGGCAACGTAGTTCTTGGCCTCGTCGCTTGCGCTGCCGTCGTCGGGTAGGAGATTCCTAATCGCGAAGGGCGTCAGGTTGCAAACGACCGCTTGTTTGGCGAAAATTTCCTCCCCGTTCTTGAGTCTCACACCCACAGCCCTGTTGTCCTTGACGATGAGCTTCTCGACATGTTTGTTCACTAAAATCTGCCCGTTCCCCTTCTCAATTCCCCTCGCCAGTGCGTCCACGATGCCACCGCTGCCTCCCTTCGGAAAATCCAACACCACCCCATCCCTGCGACGAGCAAAGTAATGGAGGGGATGGAGGGGATGGAGGGGGTGTTCGTGATGTTAGAAAGGGTTGTAGCACGTCAATATACCGAACACATATATATGCCTTCTCAGCGATCTCACCTGTACCAGTCCTGCAGCATGTAGCCGATGACAGCGTTCATGGTGCCAGCAGACGGCAGGCCCTGGAGCAGGAAGCAGAGCATGTCGAGCCAATTCAGCACGAACGGGTCCGTAATGTTCAGCTCCTCGACGATGTCGGAGAAGGGGCTGTTCAGCTCCTTGGCGTACTTCAGAGTTTTGAACATGCCTCCGGGGTACCGGGCGAAGGCTGTGCGCAGGACTGCGAGTTAGCGAGCGAGCGACGAGTTAGTATTATTTTTTAATTGGATTACGTCCACACATTTATTTCCAAGTTCTCACCTCCAATATCCTCGCGAAGCGACATCGAAGTGAGGGCCTGGCTGGCCTCCCCGACCTCCTTCATTCGTTCCATTATCAGGTCCCACTGCCTCCTGCCCTCGGGGGTCCCGAATTCTGCCATCAGGACGTCGTCGAAGCCCTTCGGTCCAATCGGAGCAGCGAGGCGAACGCCATTCGGGAACACAGTGCCCCACCTGTCGTACTTGATGATGTCCGGGCTCTCGCCGATTATGTCGAACACGTTCTTCAGCGGGTTGTAGGACGTCTCCGTCGACAGCCCAGAGTACAGCGAAGGCCCAGACTCGAAGTGGAACGTGCCACGCTTGGTCTTCCTGGTCCACGTGTGGGCGCAGCCTCCAACGGTGTCGTGGCTGCTCGAGCGCAACGAGCGGTTGTTAGAACTGGGCGGCCCTGCAGCCATATCTTAAACTGGAGGCTGCGACTCCACGTAAGCCTCTCACCTCTCCAGAAGCAGGACCGATCTCGGAGTCTGAGAAAGGAGCGAGCCACACGTCAGGCCAGAGAGGCCACCTCCTACGATTATCACGTCGGGGCTAAGGGATTTTGCCTGCGTAATGATTGAAAGCACTAGGAAGGCGAGGACGAGCTGGCCTTTTCGTCGCAGAAAAGTTGGAATCGTCGCCATGATGAATAATTTCTCGAACGGCGGTGCAGCAGTGGTAGTGATATAGTCAGGGAAGTAGATGTAAAGGGTTTTGGAGCGAGTTTGCTAGCGTGAGGGCTTGGAAACGATGTTCGTTTTTCCAGGGAAATGTCAAAAGAGACTCACAAACGCTGCCGTCATCCACACGTTGAACAGATTACCTCGTTCGGATATTGGTCACACGCTTACCCCCTATCAAAGTTTTACCTGTCCCGTCGCGTCGCAGAGCAACCGATCCTGCCTCCGTTGTCCTTCTTCCCCCCTCCTCGGCTCCCTCCGCCCTACAAATCCCTTCCCCTGATCCCTCGCGTGTACGATGCCGCGTGAGATTTTGACCCTGCAGGTCGGCCAGTGCGGTAACCAGATCGGAAGCGAGTTCTGGAAGGTGAGCGTCCGGATCTTGCAGAGCTTGTGGAGCTAAATATTCGTTCCGAAGCCCGCTGCCGCCTGAGCTCTCTATGTTTGATTAGTTGTCTTTGGTTTATTTGATGTCGGTTATAATTGTCTTGTACATATGCGTGCTCGTTGTTTCTGAATTACAATCTCACTCGCTCCTCTCTCACCACGACAGCAACTCTGCTCCGAACATGGCATCTCCCCCGACGGCATCCTCCAAGACTTCGCTCAAAATCCTCTGACGGCCGTCGACGATCGAAAGGACGTCTTCTTCTACCAGGCAGACGACGAGCACTACATCCCCCGCGCGGTCCTGGTCGATCTGGAGCCCAGAGTGATCGACAGGATCAATTCCAGCGCATACAGGAATTTGTTCAATCCGGAGAATTGTTTCGTTGCAGGTGGCGGCGGCGGCGCCGGAAATAACTGGGCTAGTGGATTTAGGCAGGGAGAGGAGCACTTGGAGAGGTGAGGAGAAAGTACCGGGTTGTTGGTGGCGGCGAGGCCCGAGCGAAGCGCGAGCGAAGCGAGACCATGGTATCATATTTATATGTACCTCGCTTCGTAGCCCTAACCCTTCCTCCCCTAACCCCAACCCCAATCATTTCACCCCCGCCGCGCGCAGCATCATGGAAATTATCGACCGCGAGGCCGACGCCTCCGACTCCCTCGAGGGCTTCGTCCTCACACACAGTATTGCCGGCGGCACGGGCTCCGGCCTCGGAAGTTTCATGCTCGAGAAGCTCAACGATCACTTCCCCAAGAAGCTCATCCAGACGTACTCCGTCTTTCCCAACTGGGACCAGAGCCAAAGCGACGTCGTCGTCCAGCCTTACAATTCCATCCTGACGCTGAAGAGGCTCTGCCTGAACGCGGACGCCGTGGTCGTGCTGGACAACACCGCCCTGAACCGCATCGCCGTGGACCGCCTCAGGCTGAACAACCCCACCGTCGACCAGCTCAATTCTCTAGTAGCGACCATCATGGCCGCCTCCACCACCACCCTCCGGTACCCCAGCTACAACAACAACGACCTGATAGGGTTGGTAGCGAGCCTCATCCCGACCCCCCGCTGCCACTTCCTGATGTCGGGCTACACTCCCCTTGTATTAAGCGACACGCAAGTCTCCGCCATCAGGAAGACCACAGTGCTGGACGTCATGAGGAGGTGAGAGCAAGGGTTACCGAGGAAGCGAAGGGAAGCGAAGCGACCGCCGAGAACTCAAACGCGATATTTTTCATTATAGCTGATGAAAGCGGGATGGCAGGACACGGCATTTGTTCTTTCCTCTCTAACCCCCCCCCCTCCCCCTCCTTCCAGGCTGACCCAAACCAAGAACATAATGGTCTCCGCCTCCACTAAACAAGGCGTCTACATCTCCATGCTAAACATAATCACAGGCGACGACATCGACCCAACAGACGTCCACAAATCCCTCCAAAGAATCCGAGAAAAAAGACTTGTCAACTTCATACCATGGGGACCAGCATCTATACAAGTCGCGTTAGCACGTAAATCACCTTACGTCGAAACGGCCCATAAAGTCTCGGGTTTTATGCTCGCGAATCACACTTCAATGTCAACGTTATTCGAGCGTTCTCTGTCTCAATTCGATAAGATAAAAAAACGGAACGCTTTTTTGGATAATTATAGGAAGGAACCTATGTTCGCGGAGAATCTGGATGAGTTCGATTCGGCGAGGGAAGTTGTGCAGAATTTAGTTGATGAGTACAAGGCTTGTGAAAGGCCGGATTATGCGAGTTTCGGGTTGGATTAGGAGGGGGGAGGGGGATTAGGAGGGAGGGGAGGGTGAACAATAATAAACACAGAAGACGTTTTGATGTGTTCAAATGGTGTTTTTTTGAAGCCGGTTGGTTTTGTTTGTTTTTTCCTCGTCAGTTTTAAGAAAAGGGCGTTGCCTTTCTCTCAAAACGTCATTCGTACCTCCGGTTCTACGTTTTCCCCACTCTACATCTCTGTTCTAAAGTTTACTCCCCATCTTCCTTCTAACAGCCAATCAATCCAACCCCAGATCCTCCTTAAGTTCCTCACACGCTTCCTCAATCTGTTTAATACTCGCAGTCCTATCCTTCGCGTACTTCCTAAACAACTTCTTCTGACTACCGCTCCATACATTCACCTTCGTAGCGCCCATTTTACAGGTTATTTTCACCGTTACTGGATACTCGTCAACGCAAGTGATTGTTATATCAGCGTCTGGGAAAACGGTGAGGATGGCGGAACGGGCTGTGTCGCGTTCTTGGTGGCCTCCTGTGAAGGGATGTTAGAGGGGATTCTTTAGGATTGAGCTGGTTTTTAGTGGGAAGGTTGTGGAACGTTATTTATTACATTTAATGAATAATTTATGTTATAACGCGTATATTACATAATATCAATGACGCAGTAACTATCATCATGACTGTTAACTAAGCGGAATATAGTTGAAAACTGTTCCAAAAGTTCGCCAAAAGGCTCTCAGCAGAAAGAGATCTGTGGCGTTCATACAATAACCCGTCGGTTGTTTTCGAATACACGTTTTCCTACGCACCGTCTCAGTTTTGACAGAACTGCAAGTGGAAGGCTGGGGCTGACATATTGACGTTTAGAAATTGAAAAGGTTTTGGATTACCAATTTTGACAATCTTTGTTGGAAAAACAAAAACAGAGTTTAACTTTCCTTCTTCACAACCCCCTTTTATCGATGTCAAAAAACCAAAATCTCCAAAAATTCCTTTAAAAAAACTTCAACAATTTTAACCCCCCACCTCCAACGTTCTTAACTCTTCTGCGGTCACCCATGTTTCTTATTCAGTACCACATCCTCCTCCTCCTCTCCCTCCCCCCCTCCTCTCCCCTCCCTAACTCTTCTCCGGAAACCCATGTTTCTTATTCAGTAAAACATCCCCTCCCCATCCTCCTCCCCCACCGGTCTCCTCGTCGTCCCTCCCTCTCTTGTCTTTAACTCTTCTGAGGAAACCCGTGTTTCTTATTCTGAAAAACTGCGCCGCCCCAGATAACACCTACGCCTGAAACGAGGATTCCGATAGCGAGGGAACCGACGAAGCCTTTTGAGAAGGGGGGGTTGAAGGTGTCCTGGAAGAGGGAGATGTTAGGGGTTAGAATGTTTGAGTGTTAGGAATTAGGGATCGAGAGTAAGAGATGATTTAGAGACGGTTTCACATAAGGGGATTTCAAACCGGTTCCTCTCAATTCTACAGTGATCCATTTTCTCAAGACGGTTCTCTTCCTAACGACCTGAGAGACAATGTCAACATAAAACGATTCTAGCACGGGGAACTTACACCGCCGAAGGAACGGATCTGAGAACGAGATACAAGAGGACGCATCCTCATTGTGCAGCGAGTGGCTGAGGATTTTTATTTTGATAAGAGTGGGGGGGGGTTAGAATTTTTTGTAAACTTTTTTATGGGTTTTTAGATGTGAGGGGGGGGGAATTTATAAGAGAGGTGAAGAGATGAACGATTAAGGGGAGGGGAACCGATGGGATTTATGTTGTGTGTTTTTGTATTAATTTAAGCAGTACTGCGTCGTCTTTCTTATTATATTTGTAGTTTATATGTTGAATTATAATATCGTATGTTTCGTTACGGTTTTAATGATACAAATGTGGTGGTATTTAATGGTAAATAATATGATATAGGGTAAATGGTGGCTCCGATCGTTTCTGTGTGTCGAGAGGTAAATGTTTGAGTGTCTTTTATACTATATTATAAACGTTTTATGAGATAATATATACGTGTAGCTCTACGACGATATTATGAAAGGGTGTTTCATAAGACGAACGGACCTGTGTAGAGCATTTTGTGAAGATGAAAAGGCGTGAAAAGAGATGATTAAAGTGAAGAATGCAGCTGCTGAGATGAAAAGGCAAATCTCGGTAAAAAGTCACTCTCTGCATAAAATTGTAAAATTGTTAAAAATGATAACGTTGACGGCGCTGATACGGCTGTGCTGTCTATCTATATGTCTATTTCTAAGCAGTGGATATATACCAATACGTTATAATTGTAATTTAAACACTAGAATAGGAATAGAGAGACCAACGACACAGAATCAGGATGACTATGTGCCAACTAACCATGGCCCTACTACTACTAACCATGAGAACGTTCATGGCGGCATTTATTACACATTTTCACAGAAAGTGCCTAGCAGGCCGTCGGCGTTGCCTAGCAGGTCCCTCTCTCGCCTCTCTAGTACTAGAATATATACATTAGCAAGCAACACTGCTGATGAATGGAACCCTAGCAGGAGGAGGAATGCCCCTAACAACAACAGGGATGCTAATATATATACTAACAGTAGAGATACTACAGATACTACAGATACTAGTAATACAAGAGAGAGAAACATTAGAAACACTGATTTGCAGCAAAACTACCAGCTCGACAACCAGCTCATGAAGGTGAGACACACACAGCACTACACCACACACACTTCAGTATACAATACTAACGTAAGGCCTTTACACGCATCGTCACTACGCGTCACTACACGTCACTACTTGCGACTACGCAGATATCGTCAAGGATCCTCTCAACGTCAATTTCAATGCCTGAATTAAACGACATCCTCCGCAGCGAGATTCACAACATGGATCCCCAGCCACAAATTCCTAAGCCCTTACTAGACGAGTGGTTGAACCATTTCCTAACCCTTCAGCGTAAGCTGGATAAGGATACTTTGAGGCCGTCTCAGAGAATGTTGCTTAACAATCGTCCTAGGATACTTATGAATATATTAAAGCTCTCTAAATATGTTGTGACTCTCCCACCGACGTCAACGACAAATATGAACATAAATATGTCTGAACCGGTATATGCCGTCAACCCGAACACGCTCAATAAAATATACACTTTCTTCGAGCACCCGTCATCTTCGTCGTTCCTACCCCTCCTGTCTAACTTCCACCTTTCAAACCTCCAACAAACCCCCTTTCCGCTCCCCCCCCCCACAATCTACCACCTAACCCTCCCCCTAAACTACTACACCTCCCTCCCCACTCCCTCCACCTCCCCCGTCCAAACCCTCCTCCGCTCTCTCCTCCACTGCCCCTCCCCCCCCGACCTAATCTTCCTCAACACCCTCCTAAACTACTACTCCACACACTCCCCTCCCCGCTCCCTCTCCTTTTACACCTCTTTACCCCACTCCTCCGGTTATTTCACAGGCTTAAAACCGAATTTAATAAGTTATAATACTTTCTTAAAATCACGTCCTGAACTTACACTAGCTATTAAACTAATGCCAGAAATAGTCGACTGTTATACGTTGAATACTTTATTACCGATTCTTGAGGAGACGTATTCCATTAATGATTTATGTAATTTTATTAGAGGTATTGCAGGTTTACCTCATTCACCTCTCCCTGTTATTCTTGATGATTTAATTAAAAAATTTCCTTTTATACCACCGGGACAATCTTATTTACCTGCGTTATCGTATTTGATGAATTTGGAGCCGAAAGGGGAAAGAGTCAAAGTTTTAATGGAGGAGATGGGTGTGGAGGGGAATAGGATTAGTAGGAGTTCGTATTTGAAGAGGTTGGTTGAAGAAGGAGAGGTGGATGAGGCGTGGAAGGAGATTGAATATGAAGATGATGTAGGTGAGATGTTATTTATGAACGTTGAAAACAACAACATTAATAAAAACAACGGAAGTAAATGTTATGATTTAAGATGATCGTTTTAAAAACTAACAAACAAAATTCGTACCCACAGAAATAATATCAACATACATATCCCTACTAAAAAATCACCCCCTCTCAACATCCTACCTAAAAAACCTCCTAAACACCAACAACCCTTCCCTCCTCCACTCAAAAATAACCGATTCAATCCTCTCCACGTCCCCTCTCCTCGGTCTCGAACTTTTAGGAAAGAAAAAGTTGACTAAACCAGGGATTAAAGGTTATACGTGTATTGCTAAATGTGAGGATGTTGTGATTAAAGTTGTTAAAAAGGTTTGGGAGAAAGTCGATAATGAAGGGATAGGTGAGATCAACAACGTAGTTGGTGTAAAAGGAACGTAGTTGGTGTAAAAGGAGAAGACGCTAACAAAGCTCGCTTTCTTTGAACGTTGTAGGTGATGTTGTATTTAGTAATGAAGTATTAAAAAGAGCTTTATCATCATCAGACGACACGCTATCAGGAACAGTATGGAATTCAGTTAAAGGGTACGGCGATCCACGTTCTTACACTTTAATGTTGTGTGAGATGATTAGGAGAGGGGAAAGCGTTAGGGTTTTGAAAGAGGTTGAGGAGGGAGTTGATGGGGATTGGAGGATGGGGGAAAGGATTTTAGATGTTTGGGAAGAGAAGAGAGAGAAGATGTATGTAGAGTTTGTTAGGGATATTATTTTGAGGGGGGGAGGGAAAGAGGAGGTGGTGAGGGATAAACTTGAGAGGCTTAATGTTAGGGATATTTTAGAGAGGAAAGGTTGGAATGAAGTTGACTCGGGGTTTAAGGTTTTTGGAAGAAAGAGGGAGGAAAAGGATTTTGATGGGAGGAGGATTAGGGATGAATGGGATAGCTTCGAGAGTGGGTTTAGGCTTTTCTAAAAACGCTAAAACGTGGAGCATGTGAAATAAATAGGAAACATTGAAAAGCGTACGCTTATGTTAAAATTACAAATATTCCCACAACCCTTCCTTTCTACCACCAAACATTCTCAATAAACCATTCGTAATATCCTCCAACCTCTCCCCCAACCTCCTCCCTCCTCACACCTGCAAGTCCCATGATCATAGCTCCGTACAACTCGGTCGCTTTCTCAGTCGATTTAACGATAATTTCTTCGACGTCTTCCCAGGTTATATAGGAGAAGGTTACGGGGATAGGGGGGAGAATTGAAGGGAAGTAGTAGAGGATGGGGGCGAGGGTTAGGAGGAAGGTTAGGAGGGTTAAGGTTAGGAGGCGTGTGGTTATTAGGGATAGAGGGGGGGAGGACTTTTTTCGGGGGCGGGGGGGAGGGAGGAGGGGGGGGGAGGAGGGGGGGGAAGAACCGCGGGTGGTGTAGGGGACGAAGGGGCCGGCGGGGGTCCAGGGGGAGGAGGTTTTTATGCGGGAGGGGGGGGAGGAGACGGTGGTTAAGTGGAGGGAGGTTTCGAGGAAGGCTTGGAGGAGGGATTGAGTGGAGGACTTTCGACAAACGGGGTAAGAATTTAAGTTAAGAAACGAGACTACGAAGACGACTCGCTCACCTCCTTCTCGCAATTGAGGATGTCGAGCATGTGCTCAAACGCTGTTCTCCTCTCGTTTTTCAGCTCCGACTGCCCCGGTTTGTTCGAGACGAAAAAAGTTTTCTTCGGAAAGTGAAAGTCAGCACCTCGTTTGTTGTTGAAAGCTCCGGCCTGAAACAGCAACATACAACAAATAGCAAGCAATTGGGAGGGCGGGGGGGAGAGGGGCGAGGGGCGAGGGGGGAGGGGCAAAGGTAGATAGGAAGTTAGAATGTTACCCGTCGTCTCATTTTGGAAACGCTGTAAATGCGCCCATCCCCAACCTCACCTTTTCGGTATCCTGGAAAAGCTTCAAGAAATCGCTATACCTCTTATCAACTACAAATCTCCGCCCCCCCTCCGTCTCCACGTTCACGCTGTAGAAAGTGACCAGATGGTGAGAGTGGCTTGGGCTTGTAGGTGTGGATTGAAGGTGGGTGGAACGGTCGACGAAGGACGGGATTGTTATTGAGAGCGGCGTCGTCATTATGCGGGGTGGTTACAGCTCAGGGGCGAGGACTGGCGAATAACGATGAGGGGGGAGTGGGGAGGGTTAGGATTGTACTGAAGAGAGGCAGTGCGAACGATCGAAAAGGGTTTTCACAAAAGGTCAAAAACAAAGTTCCCAAAGTCGCCCCCCAGTCGTGTCATCGTTGCTTGAATTATGGGGGGTCTCGGCCGGTGAGGGGGTGTGCTGTAACAGTTAGCTGGCAGGCAAGTACCTTAAAATTGTTGACAGTATTATTCCTGCTTCTTCCTTTCACTCCTTCACTTGAATTCCCTACTATCTTGGTCTGCCCTCCAAACACCTCAAAAAATAAAGAATTATCGATTGATTTGGATTTCGAGTCCAACGTACAACATCTGAAGGAGTGTTTTTTTTTTTAATAATAATATTTTTATGGTCGCGGACAGAGGGAATCAACTCCCCCCCAACCAGCCACCCTCCCTGCTTCGCGTCGTATCTGTTTCGTGAAAAATTCTCATTGCCTTCCGGTTCAAAATTGTGGCTTCGTCCTCCTTCCCCATGAGTTTCTTGGTCAAGGAGAGGGCTGAAAGGGAGGAAGCCACCGACGTTGAGAGATCGCCTAATATGTCGCTCTTGAGTTTGATGCTCTTTTCTAAAACGTCACAGCTCAGTTCGAAGTCCTTTTCCATCCTTGCTACGGTCCCCAAATCGTGCTGCGCCTGCGCGAGCTTAAGGTTGAAATCGTCGTTCTCGGACGAATCGTCTGATTCTCGTTTTGTGGCTGTTGGAAAAATATAAATGATGAGGTGAAGTTCAGCGATGACCAGTTAGAATTGTGCAGCGAGACTGAAGTAAGCAAGCAACGCCGTGGTCTTTCAAGCTTGTCGAGTTGCCCTCCAAAGCTCGTCGCATCCCTCCTCGAGACACGCACTCGCACTGCCTCACCTAGGTGAATCATTTCTTGTAGTGTAGCCTTTGCGGATGTTGTGTTGCCAGTCAGTTGGAGAAGTTTCGATTGCTTTTGTAACAAGCGAAACAGTTTATGGCGTGGTGTTCTGCAACAGAGCCAGGGTGTGAGTTATTGATATAATGATTAGATTTGATCGAGACTCGCAAAAGACAATGAAAGGCAAAAAGGTGATGGATGGCGGGAGTCGAAACACCTTGTTTCTCAATCTCAATCTCATCGATCCATCCACTCATCGTAGTGCAAAGAGAACGTAAACTATTGTCCCTGGGGAGGACCCTTAATTGAGGTCCTCCCTCCCGCGCCTCACCTGTCTTCGCCTTCCTCCTTCTCCTCCCCACCCTCCTCCCCGTCTTCAACATCCTCTCCCTCCTCCTCGGAGTCAAAGTCCGTCGCTCCGCTCTCCTCATCTGTCAATCTACTACTACTCGTACTAATATGAATGCCGTCGAAATTCTCTTTGAGCGATGTAGGTTCGTCCTTGGATAGGTTGTCCTTTTCGTGGTCGTCTAGAACGGCGTCGCCCTGATCCTCTTCATCACCTCCTCTATTTGTCATTTCACTTTCTCTTCCTCCTTTTCCTGCGACTGTGTGGTGGGTTAGAAATATGGCGGGGATGGTCTCGAAGGCCGGGTCCAATAATAATACAGCCGCGTGCAAACGAATCGAGCAGGCCCAAGGGCAGACACGACGACGAGGTTGTATTTCATTATGTGGGTCCGTGCTCTACAGCTCACTCACCTCCACCGCCAACACCACCCTCCAAGTTATTGTTATCCCCTTCCAATATTTCCATCATTTCAACGCCCTCTCCGGTCAAATTGACACAGTATCCACCGCCGTGTCTCCCCACCTCTGTCTCATGTGTGTTCTTCTCTATCACTGAAATGTCAATGCTATTTATGTCATCTTCCGGTCCCAATCCTGCTACAGTACTCCCCTCTCCTAACCCAGTCCCTACCTCCAACTCGCCGCTTGCGGAATAAAGAATCCCTCTCGCCTCATCGACGTCTTTTTCGCATTTATCAAGCTCTTCCTCAAGGGCCCCAATCGGATCCAACAACAGCCCCAGCTCGTCGACGGGAAGGTCCGAAATGTCCACAAGCCCCTGCACCTGCCGACTTTTATTAGTCTCGGCGAGCTCCTCCTCCGCCTCCTCCGAAGTCTCGTCGGAGTCTAGCGTCCTTAAAGTAGACGTGAGCGCCTCGTTCTTCACACCCATTGGGGCCTTCTGCTGCTTCTCTTTCTTCGGCCGAAGTTTTTTTAGCTTTTTTCCCTTCTTCTTAGGTCGAGGTGAGCTATTGGGGCTGGACGGTGGCCGAGAAATAGATTGACAGCTGCCCATCTTAAATTATTAGCTCCCCGCCCGAAGTTGAGGGTGGCTGTTGAGAGAAAGTGTTGATGGCCAAATTTTTAGAAGTACCATTTTTTCGCAAATTTTATGTTTGTGTCAGGAAACTTGCGACTGTTTCTACCTTTTATTGCCTGCTCTGATTCCCTGTTAGGGGAACGGAAGCTCCCTTAATTCGGTGCCGGAAACTCGAATCTTTCGCCCAAGGTGATCCTTGCACAGGCCCCATCTACAGCAGGGCACCCAAGCACACAAAGTTTTTCCTAATAAACTTCGTCAAGCGATGATCTCCAGCGATCTCAGCGCCCCCACTGTCGAGGGTGGGGCGGACCTTGTCCTGGCAGTCGCCAAGACGTGCCTCCTTGAATCGCACCTTCAAACCTGGTCTGAATTCATGGCTTCAAAGGAGAGTCTGTTCAGGAAGGAGGCGCTCGGTGAAGGGGAGGGAGGCGAAGGGGAGGGAGGCGAGAGTTCAGAATACGTGTTGGGCTGGAGTCAGGTACACGAAGAATTTGAGGAGCTGGTGCAGAGGGGCATAGGCGAGAGGCTTATTGAGTTGGGCAGGTGAGCGGTGGAGGGAGGAGAAGATTTACGCAACAGTTATTGGCTTGGTCCAAATTAGAATAAATAGAAAATCCATTACTTTTTACGTTCTGGCCATCTCTCTTTTCCTCCCTCTCTAACCCGCGAAACAACTCTACCCATAGTTCGATGGAAGAATTTGGGGCAACGATTGCCTCGCTAGCCGGTGCTCCAACCCTAACCCTAGATGCGTCCATGTCTGAAGAAGGTAAATTAACCGTCCGTCCGAGATCGCCAATTATTATGAGATGTAACACGCTCAAGGTTGAAATACCGCTGTGGCTGGCTGTTGCAACATTTAGCTAATCCCGACTTGCGGTTTGCTCCCTACCTCTGCAGCCTCTCAAGCCCAAGCCTTCGTGGAGATACTGGTAGGGATGATGGAATTTCGAGCCTTCGTTGATATCATGAAAAACAAGGCGAAGCGGGATTACTACTTCGACATATTGGGGATGTGGAGACGCCAATTAAAATGAAAAATATGTATGATTTGCAAAGTTCAAGACGACCCGGTCACATTTTTTCACTTCCTCGATCTTCGACGTCGAAAAGCTCGTGAAAGCTCATGAAATAGTGTTGGGTTAATTCCTTTCTTCTCTCCGTCTGTTGCTTTCATCAATTAAGTCCGAATTGCAGCACTGCGCTGATGGAATGCTATGCGCCCTGACAAAACTCCTTGAGGATTACTTACATCTTGATTTTCGACAGCCAAATCGACATTACCGTCGACTCAAAACTCAATAACGTGAAGCGTCTATTGCCGGCCGTGGCCGCCGCCGCTGCCTCCCACGCGTACACTGTCTGCCGGTGAGGGTCCTGGTGTTACCCCCTTGGCAAGATCTTTCTTCTCAGGGTTGGCCGAAATCCTCCTGACGTGTTTCTTTTATCTAAAAATGTTTAAAATTTTGTTTCAAAGTCATCATATCATTACATATTCACCCCCCCCCTCCCCCCCCTCCCCATTTTCATACCCTAAAGCACACTTCGCTACTAAACTATTACGACCGATAGGGCCTAACGGTGGTCTCCTATTGTTACTGTCCCCTCTTCGTCTTCAACCCCTCTTCTGCCTCTTCCTCGTCGAGGACTCGGACTGTTTCGGATGTAGCTTTTCGAAAACTTGCTTTATAAGGTTGTTGCTGATCTTCTCTTCTCTACTGAGATTTTCGTCGCGAAGTCGGCTACCGTCAGACCGGCTATTTCAATGAGTTTCCTTCTCAAAGCGTTCGCGGTCTCTCTTTTTCTTCATATTTACGAAGCTTGTACTTAATTTGAAACATTATCTTTCCTGCGCTTGAACATTCCTTGAGTAGAAGAGGCTCTCAGTTCGATGTGTATCCGCCTCTTTCTTCCGCCGGCGTCTGACTGCTAACAGAGGGGATTTTTAGGGCAGCAGAGGCGGATCCGGTATCACCATGGATTCGTGACTCCAAGGTCATGTATGACGACGTTGGCAAGACTTCGACATCTGCCTGAAGTGATAAACATAGCCATTAGGTGAGTAAGGGGAACCCTGGGGCCTGAGTGTCTGCTGAGAGATCCTGAAGTGGTTCACATTCAGTTTCACTTGTTCACAGTAGTTATACTAAACGGCCTTTGCGTTAGGGTCGTTGAGATGCAATTTTGTTCACCTTTTTATCTACAACTACCGAGAGAAGAATAAAGTACTACTTACCATGGGTTGTCTACAGGTAAGATAGTGCTGCCGTTTAATGTTTTTGGCGTATTCGAGCGCGAGAAGTGGAGGATTTGTTTACCTCTGGCGCCACCAAAAAGATCTATCTACCGAACTTTAAACATGGGGAATTTTTGTCCTGAATTGAGTTCCCGGACTAGTCGAAAAATGCTCCTTGCCTGTTTATAGCGTATACAGTGGGCGGGTGGCTTAGTGTTAGCCCACCGTGATCCCCGTAATGCACCCTAAACTGCCTGACAACCCTCAACTTTCGCCATCTGCACGTTCTAACCCTCACCCTCTACCTGAACCCACCAGATCTGCGGAGGACTCGTAGTCTTCCTTGGCATCATCATCATCGCTGTCGGGGCCATGATGGCGGGCAGCATTTTCCCCGATGGTGAGTTCCCGAACTTCCTCGTTATTTAAACCCAGACTGGTCCAAGTGTCCGGTCCTTTGTCTCTTACGACCCTCAGCTAACCCTTCTTTTCTCCACCCACTGCCCCCCGATAGCGATCGACAAGGGCCTTTTGGATTTCCAGACGACTGAGCTCTACGTCTGCGATGATAACGTTAGCGGCAAGGGCTACATTGCCTTCCAGAACATCAACTTCCTTGAGGATCATTCTGACCCGGAGGTGAGACGGAAGACGCCCAAGACAGCCCGAACAAAAACATGAAAAAACAACAAAAAGATCCGAAGCAAAGGCCTGACTTCACTGTATACATTTCTTCGTTCTAACTCAAGCCCGCCACGCTCCCCCCCCTCTTGCCTCCCGTGTAGAGCCCCCAAGCATATGACTTGTACTACCTTTACCACATCAACAACCCCACTGCGCACCTTCAGGGAGCTGTTGGCGAGGTCATCGAGGTCGGACCCTTCGTCATGCGCGGCTTCAGCGAAGGTTTCGACATGGCGATCACTGAAACTGGTCTTCAGTACAACTACGGTGAAGCTCACGTCTTCCTTGACGGAGCTCAGTCTGTTACCGGACCTGGAGTTTTGGGAATCACTGAAACCCTTGAGGAGGTGAGTCGTGGCATTACATTAGAAGGCCCCCAGTGTTTCGCTTGTCTGTCGTCTGTCGTCCCGTCGCTTTCCTGTTGTATCCAGCCGCATCTAACGCAAAAACTTTCTCCCCTCCTTTCCTTCCTCAGACCAGCAAGGTCCCAGCAAGTCTCTCCCGTCAGACCCCCATCGCCAACTTCAACCAGGGCTACCTGAACGTCCTCGGAAGTGCCGGCCAAGAGTACGCGCTTTTCCTCGCGGGAGGCGGTTGCACCGAGGCTCAGATTGGAAACATTGCCGACGATGCTATGGTTACCTGCACGGCCAACGAGCTAGCTGCTGGAGCCGAAACCTGCAGTTGCTGCCAGTTGCCTGATGTGATCAACCTTCAGGATTACACCGGTGTTCTCATGGAGAAGACTATATGTGACGGCCTCGCAGCTGAACTTGATGCGTTCACAATTGGAGAGGTCAAAAAAGGGTTTAACGCCTCATTCTACGCTAATGGAGTCCCCGACGGCTCTGGAGGACTTGCAATGACTAACGCTCAATACGCTGCCTTGAATGATGCTACCCGGGCCACCACCGTTGATGGTGCGCTCACTGGTGCCGTTGCTGCCGCTACTAGCACCGCCCTCGCTGATGTAACCACCGCACAAAAGGTCGACTACAGCATTCCCATTATCATCGATGGGGCTGGATATCAGGGAATGTTTACCGCTTTCGCCGCCAGTGGAGTCCCCAGCGCGGACGGTTTATCACTTACCTATACTGCCGCTCAATTCACTGCCATGGATACTGCCACCCAGACTGCCGTCGTTGATGGAGTCATCGAGGGAGCCATCAAGGCACAGATGAAAGCCTCTTTCACCGCCGCCGGAGTCCCCAGCACCTATACTGCCGCTGAGTTCGCCGCCTTGACTACCGGCCCTTCCCAGGATGACGTCGTTAATGGTGCTTATGCTGGTCTAGATGCTGCAACCCTCGCTGCTTACCAGTATGCTGTGAAAAAAGGCGCTGTCATTACTGGCCTCAACCTTGCACTGGGCAGTGGAGGTATGGGGGCTGGGCTCGCTACTGATGGCACTGCCACTGACGCCGATGTGTTCGAGTTTATTCTGCTCTCTAAGGGAGCTGCCTACTGCTCGTGCAAGGACGGCTCGGGAACTCCTGGAGCGGCCGGATGCTGCCTTGAGAAGGGAATGATGCCCGATGCCAGTACCCTGACATACCCTGGTACCGACCTTACCGACTTCTTCTGTGACAACACCTTGACGGTCGATGACGATGGAGCTGTAACCAAATCCGCTGTCGGAACCGACATGATTACGTTCCCCTACACTAACGGATACTACTACGCCTCCGTGGCCGGTACGGCCGCCGGCCTGATGTCCGGGGCCGTCCCGCCTCAACGCAATTGCGTCAACATGCTCAATGAGAATGCTGGAATCATGAGCCTCGTCAACTTCCTCTCCGGAATCGATGGCGGAACCGAAGTCACCTCGGCTACAAACCGTGATGGAACCACCTTCGCAGGGGATGCCTTCGGAAACGCCAAGACCTGGTCTCCTCTGATCCAGACTCACTCTGTCAACGATCACCTTTACGGCTACCCCTCTGCCCTCCTCGGCGCCATGGTCCCCATGCTCGTCTTGGAGCTTCCCGGGCAATCGATGTCGGTGAAGCAGGCCAGCCTAGCCGGGATTGGCGCTTACACGGCTGGATTCCAAGCTGTCTGCGAAGCTGGCTGCACTGCTCCTACCGGAACCGCCGCCCTTCTTCCTGCTGGGTACGCTTGCGCTGGCACCGCCCCTGATCGCGACACTCTCGCTAGCATCAGTGCGGACGCTATCATGTTCGCCGACAACGACTGCAAACCTCTTTCCTGGACTTACTCTACCAAGTTCTTCTGCGGTGCCATCGAGCAAGGTGTTGCGGATGAAATTTATAGCCAGTGCAAAGGAGGATTTACACAAGCCGCTTTGGAGGGGGCCGGATATCAGGGAATGTTTACCGCTTTCGCCGCCAGTGGAGTCCCCGACGGTGCCGGAGGACTTGCCGCTACTGCCGCTCAATTCACTGCCATGGATACTGCCACCCAGACTGCCACCGTTGATGGAGTCATCGAGGGAGGCATCAAGGCACAGATGAAAGCCTCTTTCACCGCCGCCGGAGTCCCCAGCACCTATACTGCCGCTGAGTTCGCCGCCTTGACTACCGGCCCTTCCCAGGATGACGTCGTTAATGGTGCTTATGCTAGTCTAGATGCTGCAACCCTCGCTGCTTACCAAAGCGAGGCCAAACTTGGCGCCCTCGCTACAGGCCTTTCGGTCTCCATGGCTTCGAGCACTGCCTCCTGGACTGAAGCTGCCAACATCGAGGCCCTTCAAGATGCGGCCATTACGGCTCAGGGAGGACAAGCCTACTGCACTCAAGCCGTCTTGGAGGAGGGCGGATATCAGGGAATGTTTACCGCTTTCGCCGCCAGTGGAGTCCCCGACGGTGCCGGAGGACTTGCCGCTACTGCCGCTCAATTCACTGCCATGGATACTGCCACCCAGACTGCCACCGTTGATGGAGTCATCGAGGGAGGCATCAAGGCACAGATGAAAGCCTCTTTCACCGCCGCCGGAGTCCCCAGCACCTATACTGCCGCTGAGTTCGCCGCCTTGACTACCGGCCCTTCCCAGGATGACGTCGTTAATGGTGCTTATGCTAGTCTAGATGCTGCAACCCTCGCTGCTTACCAAAGCGAGGCCAAACTTGGCGCCATCGCTACAGGCCTTTCGGTAACCATGGCTTCGGGCACTACCTCCTGGACTGAAGCTGCCAACCAAGCTGCTCTCGTTGAAGGGTATGCGAACTCCGTAGGTGTAGAGTACTGCACCTGTTACGATGGCGCCCATGGAGTCGCCAACATGCCCGACACCGGTTGCTGCCTCGCTGGTGGTGTTGGTGACGGCCAGGACTTCACCGGCTTCGGTTGCTTGTACGCTCATCCTGGACACTTCTACTCCAGGACGCCAGGAGATGGAGATTCTACCAGCGATTTGGCTGCGTCCATGGCTACTTCCATTACTTGGGCTACCGAGGACAGGGCGAAGAGTACTAGGAACATGTGCCCAGTGGGCGACGAACTCCTTGCCAATATGGTCGAGTACGAAGAGAAGACTGAGTACCCTGCCTCCCGTAATGGAGCCATTGAGCAGGTGAACGGAGGAAACGGACAGTATTTCGCGCCTCAGGGTCTTACCGGAGCAGCGGGCGAAACCCACATTTCTATCCCTGGCACCAACGTTGGAGATACCGTTTCTCTTTACGTGAGCCAAGTTGTTCGTGAGGTCACGCTCGAATACGCTGGTGACGAAGAATATTTCGGAGTCAACACTGCCAGGTACGAGCCTAACGCTAAGTTGTTGTGGGCCACCGATGATGGCGGATTCGAGGCGAATTCTGCCAATGTTGATGTCGGCGCTATGGCTCCGGGAACCTGTGGAAAGGATGATAACACTGCCCCTTGCGAGGGATTCAACGGAGCCCAGCACGCCGGTGAAGCCTCCGGAACTGGCCTTCCTGTTTACCTCACGCAGCCTATGTTCTTGAACGCTGATACCGATCTCCTTGACAATTCCGTAAACAACATTGACGTCTATCACTGCTTCGAATACGTTGGACATGTCGATGGTGGATACGAAGGACTCTCGAGCCTCCCTACCGCTTTCGATGAAAATGGTGACTGGGACCTTACCAAGTGCGAAGTGGTTGACGCTGCCTTCCTTGCGGCTCACGCCGAGGACCTTCAGGTGTACATTCTCGTCGAGCCTGCCACTGGTATGGCCATTTCCGGACACAAACGCCTCGGACTCTCCATGTCGCCTGTCACCGACTGCAACCCTGCCACTGACGCTACTTGCGCCCTTGGCGTTACTGCTACCGGTGCGCTTGGCGCCTGTCACGGCGCAGTCGCCGGGGCCTTCTGGGATTCCGTCCCCCTTCCCACAGGCCTAACTGCCGGTCAAACCTTAGCCTCTATGTATTCTACCGAGACAACAGCCTACGCCCCCGGTGCTCCTTGCTCGCAGGCCAACGTCATCACCCCTGCCTACAAGGGAGGAAGTCTCGTGCCCCTCTGGTGGGTCGATCAGGCCGCTGATGCCACCGAGGCAGGAATGGATAACTCGTTTGTTCTGCTCAACAAGTTCTTAGAACTCTGCGGCACCATCCAGATGGGTGCTATTGCCGCCGGTGCGGTTTTCGTTGTGATTGGAGGAGCCTGCATTGCCATGGGAGGAGGAGGAGGCAACAAGGTTACGGCTGCCGCTTAAGATTCGCGAGTAGCTTAGGTACTGCGATTTCGTCGTGTTACCTTACTGGGGAGAAGGGGGGAGAGAGAGAGAGAGAGAGAGAGAGAGAGAAATGGGAAAGAAATGAAGAAAGACAAGAGGATTAGTGGCGCGTTAGATTATCGTGTCAAGTCGTTAGGATTTTATCAGTTGCTCGTGCGTGAGTGAGGTCGTTAAAGCGGCCCACCTGCGATACAAAGTAGCTTAGTTTGAGATTAACTTTTGAAGTTGACGCTCGCTCGTTTGACGACAAGACACAACACGCTATTAGGAAAGTAACGTGAGGAGAGACATGGATGATAAGATTATCAATGAGTTTGCCACTAAAACACGCCGCTATTTATTTACTTTTTTTACACACTAAACAATCCTCTCGATCTCCGTTGCGAAACTCAAACTCTGCGATATGAGTTTCATGCTCGGGATATCCTCGGCTCTGTTGCTAGCGACCACAGGTTGGAATTTTATTTCGTTGTCGACGACCATCCAGTCCTCGCGGGACTGCTTCACAAAGGACTCGAAGGCGGAAGTTTCGTTCGGCTGGAACATGAGCATCCTCTGCGCATCTGCGAGATCCTGTTGAGGGGGAGGCGAGAGGGGGGGTTAGGTTCCGTCGTGTGTACCGACAAATAAATGAAGTGGAGGAGAGGGGGGCACTCACCATGCTCTCGTAGCTGACCTCAAGGGCATCGGCTACATTGTCGCGGACTGTTGAGAGGAGGGACGTCATGAAGAACTGGTAAAGAGGGTCCGGAAGGGAAGTGGAAGAGGTTGCAAACTTGTCATAACTGGAGAGGAGGGAAGGCGCAGGTGAGAACATGACAAGCAATGAAAGTGTGTGTGTCGTGCAGCTTACCTTCCAACCATCAACTCCCGCTCCAGCAAAACAGCGAAATTAATCCTTTCGTCTCCAATCTCCTCCGCAGTGTAGGTCTGGAGGACACTGTGGAAATCAGCGAGGCGATTTTCAACCAGGAGAAACATGAGGTAAAGGCCTTGGACCTTCTTCCGGTTGGCGGATTGAGGGACGGAGAGGCAAGAGGAATAAATGGGAAAGAGCTGCGCGGGTGGGGAGGGAAGGGGGGGGGAGGGGGGGGGAGGGTGGTGAAAGGCCAAGGGTGAGGATTTTCTTCTAGTGTACCTGCGGGGGGGTTCTCCTCTCACTCACCTGGTTTGTGTTTCCCTCGAACGCCTCGCCGTCGCCGTTCTTGACGGCCAGCAGGCAACCCAACTCAAGCGCTTCGCAAGCTATCCTCTGCTCCTCCTTGGAATCGGGGGTGGGCAGGCAGAGGGGCGGAAGAGAATCGAAATCGACCAGGATGAGCTTCAGGGAAGCGAGGGTGGTGGAGGCGGAGGCGGAGAAGGAAGATACTTCGGAGGAGAGCTTCTTGAGAAGTGCGGAGGCTTCTGAGATCGACTGAGAGGCGAGAGCGAGCGGAGGAGTGAGTTGAGATCAGACGAGCGCTTGCTGCGATCATGCGAGGATAAAATAGAATAACATCGTCGATGATAACTTTTTTAACCCACAGTCGGGGAGGAAAGAGTAGTCGAGCGAGCCTGTGGTCTGCCGCGGTAGCCAATCGGTCGTTTCGGGCCAAGGCCAGCGATCCAAACTGCTCGAAAATGGAGCCTCCGCGAGATGGACCATATTCAAAATGCAGTTTGATCGCGCCAAGTTACAGCGATTTTAAAGGTGTGAGGTGCTTGGCTGTTAAAATATGTTGGCCTCACCATGGTACAAATTCAGTGAGAACGCGTCGGAAAAAAAGTCTGCTCTGGGGGTCTGAAAAAAAATCACATTTCAGGATTCCGCCCGAAGCGATCCCCTCGAAACGATCCATTTGTGCCTGTTAATACTGGAGAAGAAGAATAAGAACACACAAACACACACTACGATACACATCTACGATAATACACAAACAGTTAGCAAGGCCGGCTAGTGGTTGATTACTTAAAGAGATTTGTACTCTCATCCCCCGAGCGACTTTAGTCAATCTCTTTTTCATCTATTTCTCCTCCCCGTCGGCAGTCGAAGAGGCGGCTATAATCTAGCTTCCTCTTCCGATTTGTCCATCCGTCATTTCAATACAAAGGTCCCTTCACGATGGGCAACGTACCTTCAGAGGAAGCGAATGTCAGCAATCCTATCTCCTCCAAATCCTCCCCCCCTGGCAGCGGCGGCAATCCCAACGCCGGTGGGAGCAGCTCCCAGCAGCAATACCCTCCGCCCCCTTCGCAGTTCAACTCGAGCGCTGCTCCCCCGCCCTTCAATGCCCAGCAGGAGGAAGGGATGGAAGTGGATCCGCCGATGCCGCCGGAAAGCGATGAAACCGTGCCTACAGTATTTCGGTGGGAGCACGGCGGCAGACAGGTCTTCATAACGGGGACGTTCAACGGCTGGAGGTGAGCATCGATGGGTGGCTGGCGATTGGCTATCTTCGCGAATAACACTGAGCACACACTGCTCTGAACTGAACTGAACTAACTGAATGTTTCCCCTCTCCGAAGCAAACAAATTCCCATGCACCGCTCAGGAAACGACTTCACCTACATCCACGGCCTGAAGAAGGGCAAGCACGCCTTTAAATTCATCGTCGACGACGAGTGGCGCTTTGCTCCTGACCAGCCCACGGTGGCGGACATAGAGGGCAGAATAAACAATTTCATTGATGTGACTGGTTTCACCCCGTTTCATGGGGATGACAACTTTGAGAGCCGGACGCTCGGAGACTCCGTCGACGTCCTCGAGGAGAGCAAGGACAAGGAGAGCTGGAGTCAGAACATCCCCGGGGTGGACGAATACACGAAAGAACCTCACCCCCTCCCTCCCCATCTCCGGCACATAATCCTCAATAAAGCTCCGTCGCTGACTGACACGGCCTCCCTCCCGACCCCCCAGCACGTGGCCCTGAACCATCTTTACTGCACCGCGATTAAGGACAACATGATGGTCCTGGGTGTCACTGTAAGGTTCAAGGGAAAGTTCGTCACGAATGTCTACTATTCGCCTTGCTCGTGAATGTGAACGTGAACGTGAACGTGAAACGAAGCAGAAGTGTTTTTTGTTCGCAAATAGTAATTCATTTTTCTCTATTAGTTTTGGTGAAGTTTACCGAAACGCCTTCGTAATCCTCTTCGTTTATTTCTTCCCACCCTACGCTTTCAAAAATGACAGCTTCGCCCTCCTTCGTGTTGTGGAGCTCTTGGGGTTTCTCAGGTTGCTGTGGTTCAGGTTGCTGTTGTTCAGGTTGCCGTTCGCACATCATCGCTTCCATTTCTTCTAGCGTGATTTCCCTGTCGTGTTCCCCTTCGCCCCCCTCCGCCTCCTCCTTTCCGTTCTTGCTAGTCGGTGGCTCCATCCCGGCGGCCCGGTCGACTCTCTTCCTCTTGAAACTCCTTCGGCCCGTTCCCAAAATATCTCGAAATCTCTGTGGCGAGGTTAGAATTCGTGTAGGGGGGGGGGCGAGGGCGAGGGCAAACCCTTAGCAACGCCCTGCGCTCGTTGGCTCTCGAGACGAACTCACCTGCTCAATCTTCCTGCTCAACAACCCTCCGCGCCCCTCCAGCTCGTCCAAAATGCCGTTGGACGGTATCCTGATGTGCCTGCACCTGATTCCTTCGCTCATGAACTGTTTTTCCTCAACTTTCCATTTTGATTGAGCCTTCTCCCTCAAATTGACACCCTTACTATTAACTGCCAAAGAGGAATCAAACGAGCTGGCGAACTCCCTGCTGCTAAAATATTCCGCCCACCTCAACGCAAACCATAACACCCGCTCAGCGCTGCTATCCTTTACCCCGCTCTCCTCCACTGAAACGATGAGCCCGATAATTTCAACCACTAGCAACAACGAAAACTCGTCCTCCATCATCTGCAGCTGCGATCATAATTAAAGTTTTGGGGTAGCGGGGAGGGAAGTATGAGTTGGAATTATGTTGTTGAGGGATGAGTAAAGGAAGGCGCAATAGCACGGCGTGTGCGTTGGTCGCTTTCGCTCGTGAGGAAATCGAGCGCACACACACGCACAGACACATACACATACACAAACACACAGCCAAACTACTCACCTCGAACAAAATCTGCTTGTAACGCTTTAATATGTACTCGAAACCCTTCTCATCACTCAGTATAGTCGAAGGGTTGCCAGGAATCAAGGCGCCCCGTTTGTACAGTTCTGAAGGCTGCTTCTGCTTAGAGCTTGCTTTTGACGAACAGTCCCCATCGTGGACCAAAAATTTGATAGCACATGACGTAACGACGGATCGAGGAGAAGACGCCAGGTTCTTGCAAATTTCCCGCGTGCTCTCGTTGCGCTTGCTCGCGGACTTGTACTGGGAGAGGAGGGAGTTCACGTCGCTGACTGCGGCGCCGATTTGCTCGGTTTTGACGTCCCAGAATCTTTCGAACAGAAACTCTAAAAACTGAAGGCTAGCGACACGGAGGCAGGGGAGGGTGGGCAGATCGTTGTGAGATATGTCGTGGCGTAGGTCAACGAGCCAGGGGGGGAGGTTGAGGCTGTTCGGAATGTACGTATGTGTGTGAGTGTTGGCGTGTGGGAGTGCGGAAGTGCGCGTGCGCGCATGTGGATTGGCTTTGGGTCCCAAACCAAAATTCAACCTTCAACCAGAAATGGAATGCAGGCCAACGTTCTCACCTCTGAGCTATACTGCTGACACTGCTCGCGGTTCCGCCCTTCTGGTTCGAAACGTCGGTCAAACCGTTGACGCCCCTCATCAGCGCAAGGCCGTACATACTTGACAGAGAAGGCGCACCTAAGTTGGAATTAGAGGCGTCCAAGAGGATGGCGTCGCAGAGCTTCGAAGTCGTCTCGATCGAATGAGGCAGTCGGGTTGCCCGCCGCCTCCATATCGCGGTGGTGCGGATCCCACCGGCCAGGATGCTGTACGCCAGCGCCGCGTCGAAATCAGGAGCAGTGGGCGCACCCAACTTTGTGGCATTGAGGAGGGGCAGCGAGTAACGCAAAGCTCTGCTGCACTCTACGAATTCCGTGTGGTCTCGCCACGGAGATAACGTTTGCGCGACCCTCCTCCTTGCCTCCCGTTCTCTGTCTCGCGCCGCGTTCTTCATTTTATTTTCCAGCCGATTGCAAAATAAACTTGCTTTTTTTTGCCGCTAGAAAGTGCCTGCCCTCAGCGCAAGTGACCAGCCTCTTGAGTATTAAAGCAGCCCCTACTATTTACTAATTTGCAAGACTCGCTACCGCAACCACGAAACAATTATGATGACTGTAATCAGAGTCGGTCTGGTTTTCCTCTCAATCTTTGGCTTGCCAGCCTCGTCCTTCGCCCCCACGGCTGCCTGTCTATCCTGTCGTAGTAAGGCAAGTCCCGCCTTCACTTCCTTTGTGGGAGGTGTCGTTGGTCCCTCGTGGAATGGCAAGAGGGAGACCTTGGCCAAGCCCTTCAGACCGACACGAGGCTCGCAGCTGATGGCATCCCCGTCTGAGCCCCCTTCGAAACCGAAAGCCCCCCTTGTTTTCCTGCTCGACCCCAACACCCGCGGCGGCTCCTTGGCGTACGCCACTATTCTCTTCCTCACTCCCGTCCTTTACTATGTGTACGCCACCCAGACCTCCACCACCAAGTCCTCTGAGGAGATAGGGCGTGACATATCCCTGATCTTCACGGTGACTACTACTCTCTTGTGGACTGCGAGTTATTTGTTTCGGGTGGTGAGCAAGGACATGACGTACGCGAAGCAGCTGCGGGATTACGAGGATGCCGTTATAGAGAAGAGGATGAGCGAGCTGGACGAGGAGGAGAAGATTGGGTTAGTGGAACAAATCCAAAGGGAAGAATCGTGAGGGAATGAGACGCCGGATGCTGGAGAATGGTCAAAAATGAGAGAAGATGTTGAACGAATGAAATCACATATTTTTACTCTTTCGACGTCTTCTCTCCTCGAAACTCTTCATTAACCCAACTCCATTCCTCCTCCCCCCAACTCCTCTCTCTCTCTCTCATCTAACCTAATCAATAGACCCAATCTACCTCGGGTTCGTGATCGACCTTCCGATAAGTTCCTTCATGATCTCGTTAGCTCCTCCATAAATGCTCTGAACCCTTGAGTCGACGAAGTGCTTGCACACGTCGTACTCCCACATGTAACCCCACCCACCATGGAGCTGGACTCCGTGGTCTGCGATCTTTGACTGAAGGTCCGTGCACCAGTACTTGGCCATGGATGCCTGGTCCGACTTGAGCTTGTGCTCGGCGTGCAATTCGATGCACTGGTCAACGAACGCCCTACCCACGACCGTGTCGGTCTTCATCTCGGCCAGCTTGTGGCTTACAGTCTGAAGGTCGGAGAGCTTTCCCTTGAACGCTTTCCTATCGCAGACGTACTCCCTGCTCGCCTCGAAGACGGCCTCGGCCGAAGCGACTCCCATGTCAGCGATGAGGAGGCGTTCTTGGGGCAGCTCTTGCATCACGCAGTAGAAACCCTTGTCCTTGGGGCCGAGCATGGCAGAGGCGGGGACGCGGAGGTCCTCGAAGAAAAGCTCGCAAGTGTCCTGAGCCTTCATTCCCATCTTGTTGAGCTTGTTGCCCTTGATGAAACCCTCCATGCCGTCTTCGATGAGGAATAGGGAAACACCGTGGGCGCCCTTGCTAGGGTCAGTCTTCGCGCAGACGATGCAGACGTCACAGAGCCATCCGTTCGTGATGAAGACCTTGGACCCGTTGAGAATGTAGTCGTCTCCGTCCTGAACGGCGACTGTCTTGATGTTCGCAAAGTCAGAGCCAGCAGACGGCTCGGTCATACCGAGGGCGCCGATCCACTCTCCGGAGACGAGCTTGGGGAGCATGCGCTGTTTCTGTTCCTCGGTTCCGTAGTTGGTGATGTACGGGGCAACGATGTCAGAGTGCATGGCGAATCCTGGGCCGGTGCAGCCGGAGTAACTCTGTTCTTCCCAAACGATGGCGGGGTATTTGCAGTCAAGTCCCAAGCCCCCGTACTCCTCGGGAACCATGTTACTCAAAAGTCCCATCTCTCCAGCCTTGGTCCAAAGCTCCCTAGGGACTTCGCCGGCCTTTTCCCACTCCCCGTGGAAAGGCTTGACCTCCGTCTCGAACCAGTTCCTGGTCATCTCCCTGAACATGTCATGATCGCTGTCGAAAATATCGCGGATGCCAATGTCCGTGAGCTTGGAAGCCTGGGCAGGGGCAAGACGGGACATGAGCCTCTTTTGGCTCAGACGAGACACCGACGTCTTTGAGGTGGAAAGTACCCTTGAAATCATAGTTGTCTAAGAGCTGTGCAAAAGTGGGGGGAGAGCGGAAGCGCCCATGTTAGAGTTTTTTAACACAGACATGATTTGTAGTACAAGGTGCAACGCAAAAAGAGCAAATCAATCACAGAGATCCATGGATTCGCATAGGAGAAATAGTGACGATAAGAGGGCCTATTATCTGTCAACGTTCGGGGATCTGCAAAATTTAACAAATGGAAGCCGTGCCCTGGAAAATTATTATTGGAGAAAGTGCAGGTGATGCTGCCAAGTTGGCCGTCGCCCAGTCCAGGAACCTAAAGCTGGTCAAGACGCAAGCAATTCGCTGATGTGTTGGGAATGGCCTGGGAGCAAAGTGCAGGTTTCCGCGTTGATAATTCCCTTGTCCGCCAATTGCCGAATTCCCCACCGTCTGTTGGATTTGAGATTTAGTGAGAGAGCGAGGCCTCCCCTCCTTGGCAAATCCCTTGATCCTCGCTTATATCAAATTTCCCCTCCAACGAACCCTAAAAGGATGTCGAAATTTTCTGCCTACTGCGCTGCTCTCACGCCCGCCCATACCTCCCAGGCCGAGTCTTTGACCGCGGCGTCAGACGATCAGATATCCTCCCTCTTTCGAGATGCCTTCGAGAGCCTTACCTCCTCCTCCTCCTCCTCTTCCTCCTCCAGCGCATCAGAGCTTCCATTGATTTGTCATTATATGAAGGGGCCGTATGAAGTGATAATCAAAGGGGGAAATCCCTTGCCTCTTACATTCACAGAAGAGGATTTTGAGAAGATTAAGAAGACCGTGATGAACGATCTTAAGGTAAGGGGCAGGGCAAGAATATGGGTAGAACCCTTTGAAATATATCTCTCACACCTTCGCAGATGTTCTCCCCCCTCCCAGCATCGGCAATTAATGCTCTCCCCCAGTACATGATCATGTACATTCAATTCAAGCTTTCTGAGGCCGCCACAAATGCAGACACAGGTTCGGTCAAGAAACATGAGTCAGGTGACTCTGGTGTTGCCACGCTCGAGGGGCTTCAGTGGAAAATGGGCGTTGTTGGGGCGGCTAGCGACGAAAGCGACTGCAAGAAGGGGCTGGTAACTCTCAACCTGGCCACAAGGAAAAACGGGGTCAAAAAGGATGTCGAATTTGAGATGACAGTGGACGAACTTAGCAAGCTCAAGAACAAGCTTACAACTGTAAGGCAGCAAATAGCGCTGGCGTAATTTTTTAAAGCAAAAGAGAGAATTTTTAATTTGTGCCTTTCCTAAACCTATTCGTCGTCTATAACTTGTTGCTGTTTTCCGTAAAGACTTGACTTCGGTGAGGACATATTTTCGACGTAAACGTTCCGATGGTTTCTAATATTTGGGCTCGTGTTAAGTTTCTGAACCCTGTTGAACCGGTCGCGGGAAGACAACTCCGCGTTTGCCCTCAAGAGACCATGCTCTCTGCTAATTTTCCTCAAAGGCTCCAAGTGGTCGTGCCTGTCGAAGACGTTCCCGGGGATCATAGTTCCATCTTCGCCGTGCATAATGAACTTATAGCTCCCGAAGATGGGATCCTTGATTGCCTCCTCCAAGGATATGCGATCTTCACTTCGGACAAAGATCTTGCTCAACAACGCCCACAGCGTGTCACTTATTGCGGAAGGCTTCTTCGGAGGATTTTTCAGAATTGTGCGACCAACTTCTTCCACTGTCATGTTCTCGTTGATCTTCCACGGAAGTTCAGTGCTGTGAAGCTCGCATGCAATAATGGCCACGGCCCACATGTCCGAGGCGGAAGAGTACTCAAGGCGGCGGTAAGCTTCAGGGGCGATGTAAAGCGTCGTCCCTACGAGGACGTCCTGCTTGTGGAAGCCACAATCTTCGGCTTGTACAGCGAGCTCAAAGTCCATCAAGACAAGGTTTCCATTCTCGTCCACACATATGTTTTCGGGCTTGATATCTCGATGGACGACGCGTCGTTTCTTAAGAATTAGCAGAGCCTCGAAGAGCTGGGCGATGAAGGTAACAATGATCTTCTCGTCAAAACCTTCGTTCTTGAACATGTCGGTGTTGAAATTGATGGCGTTAAAAAGGTCCATGGGATATAGAGGATACACCATGCTAATTTTAACCAACTCGTGAAAGATATCCGGGACGCCTATCACACCAGTCCTACCCTCCAGGCTCGCATCCAGGCCTTCGTGCACTTTCGTGAGTATAGAATGCTCGTTGCTTTCGGGGATATCGTGGATGTTGCTGATAACGAGCATCTCCTTCATTACGTAGTGCCGGTTCGTGCGCATGTCCTCTGCGATGTAGACCGTTTTCGCGTTGTTGTGGTGGAGGATCCTGTGCTTGCAGTGCTCGGTCATGAAGTTCCTTCCCCAATCCCGTTCGTTCGCCTCCAAGGCTAAGCCCCAAGACCTGAAACTCCGCTCATTTTTTATTGAGTAGCTACTGTCAACTATTTCTTGAATTCTTGGATCCGACTTGATTCGGTTCCAGAGGATGGCGACTGTTGCGACAGGACCTTCGATCGTTTGCGTCACGAAGAAGTTCTCCTGTGGATAAATGTATGCGTGTGAGAGCGAAGCGGCTCGCGTTAAAATGACATGTTGTCGTCTCACACTTCGAATGTACGGCAAATCTACTCAATACCCCACAATGGGGGTCCTCTCCCTCGCCATCTCACCTCGAAAGGATTTCTCAAGCAGATTTTACCACTTATTTTACGTTGACTATTAGATACTGAAGCTCTCATCACCAGCTTCCTCATCTCTTCGGGCGTACTGGCTGATTTTTTCAACATTGCACTGTAATTTATAGTTAGATAAGATGCCTTCATACTGAGGTTTTGGATCGAACCATAGTCAAATGAAAAATTGTCAAGATTTGACAGAGCCTCGAGCTGCGCGGGGCTCAAGGGGTCGACCCCAATTATTTTGTCTATCGTTATCTGAGGCTCGACGAGGGTCGATGGAACCGATCCCATGGTTGGAGCGGACGGTATAACACAAAACTCTGACAAAATGTTCTATTTTGATCGAAAGAGTTCCAAGTATGTTTCCACGTCAAAAGCCGTAGGTCAGCAAAAGTCCGCCACGCTTTCAATCCATTTTACCCTTCTATGATGCTCACACCCATTGTCACGTCACCCCCCACGCCATCTAAGATTTCTGCCATGAACCTTTTTAGCCCTTCCAATTCAGCGCGGCGTAAGAGCATTATTCTACCTTCACGTGGAGGTGGATCGACCCCCATGGCCAGCAAGAAATCAGGCAGGCAATTGAAACGGGTGACGTTCAACCTTACTGAGAAAATCATTGATGACGAGCCCAAGGAGGGGGCCGGCAAAAGGAGCGGGTTTTGGGAAAGGGCCTCGGCGACCATATGGGGAAGGGATCAGGTAAGAGGGATGCAGGCAGCGTTGTGGTCGAATCCAACTTTTTTTCGCCAAAAAGTGAAGAGATCGACACCTTCTGTTCGAACGCATTTTATAACTAAATTCACCCCTAATTGCCCTGCTGCGCCGTCTGCCGCCCCCCTCTCTCCCCACCCCACAATGCAGGATCCGATTGTCTCTCTACGCCATGCGAAGCGGAGAGTCCTTGTCCTCGCCTACCTTCACACTTCTTGGTCTCTACCGTTTGACGCCGTCTTTCGCTCGAGCCTCGTCTCCTCTCACGGCTTCGTCATCGACTTCATCTACCTGATAGACATAGCGCTTGAAGTGTGGTTTTGGATGGGTCAGAGCGGAGCAAGGCAAGAGTATTTCAGGCGGAAGGGGATTTTCGACATAAAGCTGGGGAGCTGTTTGGCGCTTGAAGTATTGATGCTGGCGCCGTACTACGCCGCTTACTGCGTCCTCTCGGCGACTGGCAGCGCCAGCACTTGGTCGGGCGCACCCGCCCTCCTCTTCGCCTCGCGAATCTTTCAAGTCAACAGGGTCCGGCTTCTCAAAGCGTTCTTCAGGGAAATGGAAGTAAGCGTCGACATTGATGTTAGGAAAACAGCCCTGGTAAAGTACGTGGCGATGATTCTCGGAGCGGCGCATTGGTGAGTAAAATATTCTAATGGTGAAGACGAACGGAGCGTGGAGCGGACTGTCTCCTCTAACTCAAACCAAAAATCGCACCTCAACAGGCTTGGCTGCATCTGGTGGTTTCTGGCGTCTTTGAACAACAATGATGATTCTACGTGGGTGTTCCACTACTGTGACAGCTTCTTGTCCCCGAGCGACGCCGCCCAGGCCCAGGTGAGAGCAAAAAACAACATTATGCGGCACGGAACAAACTCAAACTAGCCCTCAATTCTTACAAATTATTTTCTCTTCGAATCGAAATAATCGATAGGGCGTGACCGCTTACATCGCCGAGCACGGAGTTATTGAAGCCTACGGTTTCGGTAGCTTAAGCGACCGGTACCTTCTAGCTGTGTACTGGGGTTTCCAATCGTTGACCAACCTCGGCTACTCAGACCTTATCCCCGACAACGCCGTCGAGATGATCTTCGCATGGTTCTTGTGCGTATTTCAAGTTTCGTTCTACGCTTACATTCTCGGTACTCTATTTTCCTTCGTGGTTAGGAAGGATGACAACGCCGAATCGTACCGCAAGTCAATCGCGGCGTTAGAGAGTTACAGCAGAAACAGGAATCTACCAAAAAAAATACACGATAGCCTGATTCGATACTTCGACTTCCAGCTGTCCAAAAGCGACAACGACGACAACAACGCGCAGGTCGTCAATTCCCTGCCAAACGCCCTCCTCGCCAAGGTCGCTGACTTCAAGTATAGTTCGATTGTTCTCAAGGCGGCGTGCTTCACTACGATTCCATCCGATTTCTTGACGTCGGTTTTGGAGCGTCTGCGCTCACGCTTCTTGATGCCTAACGAGCGGCTCTTCGACGAAGGCGACATGAGCAGAGAGCTGTGTTTTGTAGAGAAGGGCACCCTCCTCGTTTACGCGGACAACGACGAGAAAAATTTTATCAGGGAGGTCAACAACGAAACAAATGAGACCCCTATGGTCGGAGAGTACAGCTTCTTT
The DNA here is from genome assembly GCA_030267905.1 of Triparma verrucosa. Lineage (NCBI taxonomy): Eukaryota > Bolidophyceae > Parmales > Triparmaceae > Triparma > Triparma verrucosa. The sequence continues at coordinate 17,190 of BRXX01000134.1, read as the reverse complement.
CTGACTGTAGCACAGCCTGAAATGGTCAAGGCCATGTCTAACGGTGATGTCACTCTTCTTGTCCTTAGTAAAGAAGATTACCTTTCCTGTCTCGAAAATTATCCTGAGAGCCAGTCCATTATTTCCTCGAGACTGCTGGCGGAGCTTGGATTGAACAGCAAGGGAGACGAGATCACCAGCGCCGGGTCACAAGAAGGTGATAGCCAACAGCGCAGGAAAAAAGAAAAGAAGAATGCCGCCAATGACAATAACATCACCGACGACTTCACTAAGCACCTCCAGCAGATACTGAAGAACCGTTCCGCAGAAGCCCTGTACGAAATGATTGTTGCGGCTTCTGAAGGTGACGGCCGCCACGTCAAGGACCTTTTGCTGCAAGGGCTTGACATCAATACCTGCGACTTCGATAAGCGAACGACGCTCCACCTAGCCGCTGCCCAAGGCAACTCCAAGGTCGTCCAACTGCTCCTGAAGGAAGGGGCGGATGTACACGCCGTTGATAGGTACGGCAACAACCCCCTTCATGAGGCTGTGACTAACAACCACGTCGGCGTCGCTGACATGCTGGGCCGAGCTGGAGCCGAGCTCAACTACGCCAATCCGGCCGACTATATGACTGCTGCGGCTGGACTGGGAGATCTTGACAAGCTTCAGACCCTCATCGCGCACGGCATTGACGTCAACGCAGCCGACAAGGACGGTCGCTCTTCACTCCATTTGGTCTCTTCGGAGGGAAATCTTAATGTCGTTGAGTTCCTACTCGCGCACGAGGCGGATCCAAACAGCAAGGATAGATGGGGTCACACTCCGCTCGACGGTGCGGTTGAAAAGGGGCACGACCTGGTGGCTGCGGCCCTCTTCGCTAGGGGGGGGACAATGAATATGAAAACGGCAAAGTCGCTCTTGATGAAATCGGCACGGACGGGTGACCTTGGAACGTTAAAGTTGCTGACCGAGAATGGGATCGACGTTGATGTGAAAGATTATGATCTCTGCTGCGGTGAGTAGAGTATGTTAAAAGCGAAGCAAGAAGCTGGATTGACCACAATTTCGCGTCGTCAGAGATTACGGTATTGCTGCTGGCCAATCCGCTATATAACCCTAACTCAAAGTAAACGCTGCCCGCTTTCCTCTTCGCAGCTCTCCACGTTGCTGCCATGGCCGACCAACCAGTGGCCGTTGACTTTCTCCTCTCTAACAAAGCCACGGTTAATCTGCTCTCGAGGTGGACGACGACCCCTTTAGACGAAGCAATCAAGTCTCAATCCGTGTTGAGCGCCAAGTTGCTCATGGCTTGCGGAGGGCAGACCTTCTGCGAACACACTAAGCAAAATCTTTCTCTCGTGCGAGATTCTGATCTGACCTTGTCGTCTCTGAGGAAGATGATTTCGGATGAGGTGAATCTGCAAAGTTTGAGGAGAAGGGAAATGCACAAACTCAAACAGATGCATATCAAACTTTTAGATGACGTCGAGGAGGGGAACAAAGTAATTGAACTTCAAGTGTCCAACCAAAACGCTATCATTTCCAAGTTGGCGAACTCTCGGCTGGCCATGGACTTTCCCGTCTTCAAGGAGAGCGACCTCGAATACGAGAACCTTTACATTGGGCTCCCGTCCTTTGAGGTCGACGACAAACACATATTTCGCGTTATCGTCAGCGTAATGGACAGTACGGCCGATGACGACGACAGGCTAAACGCATCGGGCTCGGGGCATGATAAAACCGAAGAGGAAAAAGAAGAAATAAGGTCTCTGACAGCAACGGGGAACGGCTATTCTATGATGCGTTTCATGCAGGAGCGTCAGAATGAAATGAAGACCTTCCCAAAGCAAGTCGGAAATGCCAATAAGTTCAACACTTTCAACCAGGTGATGCTCTCACTGCCTAAGGTCGAAGAGGGATTCTTACACTTTCTCAAGTGCTTCGAGAAAAAGAGCAGTAGTTTCCGGTCGTGTGGTGTCCTCACGCTACTTGGCGAAGAACTCGTCGACTGCTTCAAGCTTTGCGGAGTCCCTCATGTGGACGAAGCTCGAGTCTTTGCCTTAGTCAGAGAAGTTCACGAGTACACCCCTCCTGACAACGCTGGAGCCGATATCGACAGGACCGGTGAGCTTGACGTGACCTTCACCCAGGTGATTGGAAGCTCGCTTGCAGTCGACCTTTTCGCACCAGAGGATGACTTCTCTGAGACTTGCTCCAAGGTGTGTGGTGCGTTCGGAATCGTCAGGTCCGCCTTTGACCTTCTCGATACTGATGGAGACGGTGAGATTTCACCTGAGGAGCTACAGTCCTCGGGATTGATCATGGGTGACCTCAGTTTTGGCAATGAGCTCTTCAAGAGCTTTGACGGAATGCCTTCCGTCTCGATAGGCGAAATGTCGGGAATATTCGCCAAGTGGACTCTTTTGTCGGAGGGTGATGAGTACGCCGTTCTGAAACGTGAGGGCGATGATGCCGACAGCAATGGCGTCAACAGCGCTGCTAGCGAAGATGCCCATTCCGATGTGAGCTCAATAAGTTTAACTGACTTTGTTGAAGCCGCCAAGTCCCCTAAATCCAAGGACGACATGGCCTCCGTCCACGGATCGGCCATCTCAACCGCGTTAGAAAAGTCTACAAAGAGGGGAGGAAGCTTCTTCGGAAAAATCGTTGGCCTTGGAGAGGCTAGGGAGGAGTCCGCCAACTCTGACGATGTCATGTCAATTTTCACTGAACTCATGAAGACTCAGACGAAGAACTCGTTTGCTCGGTTCAGCAGGGAAGGCAAACAAGAGCTAACCAAAGAGGAATTCACGAAATTGGTCCACAACGTTATGGACACTGCCTCTGACAAGGCTGTTCTCGAACTATTTGATCGCTTTTCTGACAAAAGCGGTGAAGTCGTGCCTTTCTCCAACATCAAAAGTGTAGTCAACGCTGATCAAGCCACCAAGGCGGAGATCGAGCTAGGTGCCTTGACCGAGAACAATAAGGCTAAGAGTTCGAGCAAGGCGTGGGTCATCCAAGAGGGAGACGCACTGCACCGAGCAATCGTATTTGCGCGCTTTCTTGCTGCTATTTACTACCTCATAGTGGTGCCGTATGAATGCGCGTTAATCCACCCCAGGGCCACCGCCAATAGCGAGTCCGTTAGCATGCAGATCTTCATCGTAGGGTGGTGCGTGGACATAGTCTTGTTCTTTGACCTCTGGTCTAAATTTCATTTGACATACACCAATAGGCGTGGGCTGAAAGTCGACTCCTTGGTAAAGATTAGGAAACACTACCTGGCCCACGGCTTCACATTCGACCTCATCGCGATCATCCCTATCGACCTCATTGTCTACACCACCTTGAGTACTAGCGTGACGCGGCTTGGGTACTTTAGATTGCCCAAGCTTCTGCGATGCGTTGACATCATTGACCACTTTTCGGCGAAGTTGGCGAAGGCATCTGCGAGCACAAGGATCAAGACGGAAATTCAAATTTTGTTTTCGCTTCTCTTCTCGCTTCTACACATATCTGCCTGCCTTTGGTTCGCGCTGACAGATCCAACAGTGGATTCTAATGGCAATACATATTTAGACAACTACAATGGAAAGTTTGACGGGTGAGTCCGTTTTGGATGTTTGGGTCACAAACCGATATGAACTTCTACTAACTACAACCCTTACCCATCGCTCAAACAGCTTTGGTAGCTCGTCCTCCTCGGAAATTTACTTCGAGCAATACCTCCTTGCCTTGTACTGGGTCACGGGGACGTTGACTACGATGGGTCAGGGGGGAGGCGACTTGATGCCCCAGAACTCCAGAGAGAGAATTTTTGCGATCTACGTGAGTGACAGTGAGGAGCGAAGCTTGTCTAGGTTTTATATTCCCGTGATCCGTACGTACCTCTAACTTGGGAATGCCAATTCAACACGCCTCGCTACGCTCGTCGCAGTTGATGATGATGAATCTTTCTATCTACGCTTATATCCTTGGTGTCATCTCCAACCTATTCATGTCTGCCGACGAGGCGATTGTGCAGAAGCGTGCGGAGATAAGTGCTCTAGAACGGTACATCTCCAGTAACAAGATCGACACAACTTTGGAGAAGGAGATTAGGAGTGCCATGTCCAACAACGGCCAGCACGGTGTGAGCGTGGAAGATGAACGAGCTGTGTTCAAAAAGCTGTCTCACTCGCTTCAAGTCCAGGTGTCCAAACACACATGCAGCGAGCTGGTCGATAACGTAAAGGCTTTCAAGGACTGCGACCAACACTTTCGCGAAAACGTCTGCACTGAACTGACAGAGGAGAACTTTGGTCCAGGAACTTACATCATAAAGAAGAAGGAACCTTGCCACTCTTTCTTCGTCGTTGCCGCCGGGACCGTCGACGTTGTTGGACACGACGAAGGCCCATCCGCTGATGAACGCAAGCTGGCGGAAGTTGGTATTGGGGCAGTCATTGGAGAAATTCCGTTCTTTTTCAACATGAGGCATTCTGACACGTACCGCACCTCCATGGGCAGTCACGTCCGAGTTTTTGTCATGTCCAAAGATAAGTACGATAGGCTCATCAAGCAGTATCCTGACGAAGAAGAGAAGATCACGCAGAACGTTCTTTCTCAGATTGACTTGAATAGAAGCGGCAATGGGAAAAGGAAAGGGTCTTCGGTATCTGACGCCGCCTCTTCAGTCGCCTCCGGAGACAACAGTTCCGTAGGCGATAGTTCTGTTGGAGAAGGAAGCCAACTTAGCGGTGATGGCTCTGATAATGGAAGTGACGAGGACGGGTCCAGAGCCGACACCGACGATGACCATGTCGACATGGTGAAGCGCGCCATCGAGAAGAAACGAGAGAAGCGTGCGTTGCAGTCTCACTACGCCCTTTGCCTAGCTGCAGGTAAGGGCGAAGTCGACGTCCTGCGCAAGGCCATCAACACTGGCCTCGACATCGACAAGTGTCAGTACTTTGGGAGGAGCCCTCTCCACATCGCAAGTTCGGAGGGGAACTTGGAGGTGGTAAAGTACTTGACACCACTTATGGAGAGCCCGAACGTGTTCGATAGGAGGAACAACACCCCTCTTATGGACGCTGTAAGGCACACCCACTCGGAAGTTGCAAAGTACTTAAAGTCGGTGGGCTGCACGTTGAACGAAGACTTCGCGAGCATTGAGCTGAGCAACGCCTGCGCAGATGGGGACGAGAAAAAGGTTGAGCTATTGCTGCAGTTAGACGTAAACCCCAGCCTGAATCCTCCGGGACGGAGGAGGGGGGCTTCTAGGAGGAGGCGCAGCGCAACTCACATGGCCGCCAGCAACAACCATGTCGGTTGCATGAAATTGCTCATCAAGTACTGGGCCAAGTTAAACACCTTCGATGCTTGGGGTGGAACTCCCCTGGCTGACGCTATAAGACACGACCACGTCCACATGCAGGACGTCCTCAGAAAGGCTGGGGCGAAGCTGAAGGAGGTGGGGCTTTGCACGGCTGCTGCCGCTGGTGACCTGGAGACTATCAAACTCATGTGCGACAATGGGGCCGACATCAACGTTACCAATTACATTGGCCGCACGATGCTCCACCTGGCTTGCAGTAACAAACAGCCCTCGGTGATCGAGTATTTACTGGGTTTCAAACATATCGACCTGAACCCTTGTGACTGGTACGGTGGCACCCCGCTCGACGACGCCGACAGGGAAGAGAATACGAGTATCGGTGTTATGATAAAGGAAGCCGGCGGAAAATATAGCAGAGACTCGAGTCTAAAAGCGAACCTCACCGAAATGCAGAACAAACGGATGTCAGAGAAGGAAAAGGCTGAAAAACAACGAGAGACGGACAAGAAATTGGACGCCCAGAGGGGGCAGGTGCTAGCCAAGGTTTCCAAAATTGGGCAGGTTGCTATCCTTGACATAGCGAGCTTGAAGAGGCTCTGGGATTCGCTCTCCCTGAGCTTAAACAACAACACGTGGAGAAAACAGCAAGCGTTAGACAAGTCTCCGAAACCCTCCTTGGCTGAAGTTCTCCGCTACTTCAGAGCTTCCTTTGCTTCGTTCATGAAAGTCAAATACGCCATCAACAAACTGAATTGTTACGAGGTCGTTGCTTCGTTTGCGTCAACTTTGAAGGCTGGCAAAGTCCACAGCCCGTCGCTGTACATGGATCTGGTCGTCAGCATATTTGATGAGTACTTCGAGGAGTCAAGCCCAGCCTATGTTTCCGTCAATCCCTTAGCGGTCACTGAGCTGGTATCCTTCGTGAAGGAGAAATCTACCGACTCCTCCAAGGTAATCGAAAGCTGCGGGTACGACGCCAATTCTAAGAGGTGCTTGAAGAACGTCTATCAGAAGGTGCTAGAGGAACTCGAGACGAATTTGATTGATGACTACCTTCCGATTTTTTTTCAGTCTCAGGAGTACAAGGCGATCCACCGCCACCCTTCGGGGCGTGTGTGGCGAGTCAAACACATGTGCAAAACGGCTCGAATTCTCTGCAATAGACTTGAAATGGAGTTGGCTAATGTAGTGGAGAAGATGGTCAAAGATGACGAAATGAAAGACATGTACAAAGGTTCAACGGGATACAACAACTTAACCCTGGAGGGGGCCTGCAACCTCAAAATTAACCTCGTTGCGTGCAGAGATAGAATTGAAACTATCACAGGTGAGTGAGCGGCGGTGTGTCTCTTCGCTTTTTCAATTTCATCTCACACGACCGTTGCCTTTGCTCTCCTAGTCATAATATCGTCAATCTATCAAAAAGCTCACAAGAAGGCTAGCATACTGTCTCAACAGAGGCAGGACATAAAGAAGGGGGGGAATTGGAAGGGAGTCAAGGGGTGATTTGATGCGTGGGGATGCTATTTAACAAATCACCACAGTGGAGGCAGGCGATGAAAAGGGGGGAAAGAGAGGAGGGAGCGAGTCAAATTTTGTAATTGTAAAACTCTTTCTTCACTTGAATTTGTCGAGAGCCGAGGTTAAATCCCTATAAGACTCCTTTGTGGGTGTTTCGCCCATGGTTTTCTTGAGCGCCGCCTGATGGGAAGACATTCGCTTCTTCTTTGAGGATTTCCTCCTCAGTTTCGGCTTTTCGCCTTCCGTGTTAGCAGCGCCATCGCCATTCTCTATGTTGATGCCAATGGTCATGTTCGTGAGCGAGCCAGATCCCGTTCCGAGGTTTGTGCTGGTTGTGCTGGGCATACCGTCACTTGGGAAGAAGATTTTTTCACTGCCCTTATCTGCTACAGCAGGGGTCAGCAAGATGCTCGGCAGTACTAGAGCTCCGTCGTCTTTATCGGACCCGCGGTGCCCTCCCCCCATCTGGGCGACGAGCCCATCGATTGCGTTGGACTCGTCCTCTTCGCCAGTCTCCCCCATAATACCGGTTCCGCTCATCCTCCTGGTCCTTAGCGCATCGGCTGTTGGCCCTTCAGCCTGAGGCAAAGCGAGCTCCTCTTTCTTGCCCTCGATGGAGGCTAGAAAACTTTCCTCGTCTTTACTGACTTGCTTCGAAGTGTCTTGCGTGTGGGTACTATTGTTAACGGTAACGGGACATTCAATCTTGGGGCAGATGCAGGTTACCATGACGACTTCGACCTCCGGTTGGTTGGACTCTACCGCCTCTCCTCCATGGACAACCTTGCCGGCATTATCGTCCTTCTTTTTCATTTTCCTCTCTAGCTTTGGCTCTTCCATTTCTTCCTTACACTCGACCTTTATCCATCCAGCTTCTAGCATCGGGACTTCAATAGTGACAGCGCCCGCCTCGACGCCTACGTCCATCATGAGAGGCTGCCTTTCCAGCTCCTCGGCCCTACCCTCTCTCTGGATTCCGCGGCTTCCGTTCGCCCAGCTTTCGGCCTCGATCTTCTGCAGCAGGCTTGACCCGATCTGAAGGTCGTCGTCGGCATCACCTGCATTGGTGTCGTCGATGATGACACTGATGGCGTTTTTGCTGATGAGAGCCTCGCGAGTGGCGACATTGTACGTCATCGTACGCAGCGAGGCTGTGGCGTTGAGGGCTACAAAGCTGTTCCTAGAGTCGGCAAGCTTGACCAGGGCGTCTACAACGCCCTCCTTCAGCATGGGGCGGTGGTTGGCGCTGGTGCTCAACAGATTCCTTAAAGCAGCAACGCACCACATGGCGTCAACCTCCGCCAAAGATGCCTCCAACGCTAACCCAGCAATCATTCCGGTTCCCTGCTGTCCGACGATCTTCGCACTGTTAACCTGGCCGCAGCTCAAGTTGGCCGTCGTAAGGGCGCAAATTCTCTTAATATCCGCGTCTCCATTCTCCCACAGCACCCTAACAAGCTGAATGGCGTCCTTGTTAACGATGTCCAAGTGACACTCGCTGGCGGTTGACATGTTGAACAAAGAGCAGCTCAAGAATTTGTGGAGCTCGTATTTGTCGTCTCCTCTGCCTTCGCTGAGCAGCAGCTCTTGGACGGCCTCAACTGCGCCGATTTTAATAATCTCGGGGATGTTATCGACATCACAAGTGCACTGATAAATGGCCCTAGCGACTACCATAACAGTTCTGTGCTCGGTGCTTCTGCTGAGCTCCATCAAGTTCTTCAAAACTCCGCCCCCGATTACCTCGGCGCTGGGACCATCGGCAAGCATGTTGCACATTGTCGCGGCGTAGGAGTAACTGAGCTCAGGGTCGCCCAAAACAATGGAGGAGTCAATCTCGCGGAGGACCAAGAGGGATCTCATTTCATCCCTCGCGCTCTCGAACTGGCTGATGACGCAAAATGCCAGGACGCAGAGCCCCCTGACATCCGCGTCTTCACAGGAGCAGAGGTGCAAGAGCGGCTTGACGCTTGAAGAGGCGACAATCTCCTCTTCCTTGCTCTCGTCCGTGAGCTGGGAAAGAATGTTGAGCAGTCCCCTTGTTGCGTAGGCTCTGCTGTAGGGATCGTTCTCGCCACTGAGCAGGAAGAGAGTCTTCACGCAGGCGGTTGACCCGATTATATCCTTGGCATAAGTACCGGTGAGGTTGCAGAAGGCCTGCGAGCACATCCGGCTCATTTCGACATCGTCGACGATCCCCCCGTCACTCCCCTTACATAGGGCGGCGAAACCCCAAAGCACGCCCTCCTTGACCATCCTGTCGTGACAAGCGGATTCGGAGAGTAAATTGAACAGGCACTTGGTGCATATCTTCTTCGTCTCGAACTTGTCCGAGGCGACAAGCGCGGTAATGAGGAGGGCGGAGACGCCGTTGACGTCCAGAACATCCAACTCAGTGCCCTCGTCGAAGAGCAAGTTGCAAAGCGCCGCAGCGCATCCCCTCCTAATGGCCTCCAGCGGGCGGGTCTGGAAGTTTGTCAGGAACGCGGCGGCTCCCCTCGACAGGAGCAGGGGCCGAGACTGGGGATAAGACGATACGTTGTACATTGCATTCACTATCCTTTGCTGGGTCGTGAGTATGTCAGCAACGGACTCCTCCGTGGAGGGCTCGAGCTCGGCTAGCTTGAATAAGGCGTCTATGAACACCTCGTTTGCCATCATCTTCAAGTTCTCCTTGTTGAAGCTCAGGCGGGAGAGGATTGCACCGCACTGCACCCTGGTCCCGAAGTTGTCGCTATCCACGAGAGAAAGCAAGGGCTCCAGGCAATTGTACGACATCATAATTTGGCAGTTTTCCATGTCCTGGGCAAGGTTGTAAAGGGCGGCGGCGCAGTCGCCCTTGATTTGGCTGTTCTCCTCCTCCCTTAGCATTTTGATGAGGGAGGGTATTAATTTCTGGGGATCCGAGTTTGAAAGAGTCGTCAACTCCCAAAGAGCCGCAGCGCACGTGGTCTTCGTGCCTAGGTCCTCGGCGTGAGAAAGGTTCACCAAGGCCTGGAGGATTCCCTCCCCGGACAGCTTACTTGCGACCTCGTGGCTGAGCAAGTTGTAGAGGGCTAGGGCACAGTTACCGGAGGTCGACGGCTCGTTCGGGTCCGCCAACTCCACCAGGGCAGAGACGGCCCCCTTGTCGATCATCTCGTCGATTCCGTTCTCAAACTGGAAAAGGACGCAGAGGCAGTGGGCGCAGTCAGTCTTGACTTGCTTGTCGCCGCGGCTGATGAGGGCGAGGAGGGCCGGGATCGCCCCCTCCTTGATGAGACGCTCGGAGGAATCTCCGTCAGCCGAAAGGACGTTGAGGGCGGCCGCGCAGACCCGGTCCGTCTCGACGGATTTTGGGTCGTCAGGGTTGTTGTACAGACTCATTTCCACGATGGCTGAGACAGCCCCCTGTGCCACAACCTTTTCCCTGCACGCCACGTCCATGGAAAGGCGCGAGACTGTGTTGGCACACTGCCTCTTGATTTCTTCGTCCTGACGACCCTCTTCGTCCTGGCAGCCAGCCACCATGTCCAGAAGGGTAGGGATGACGCGCTGGTCAGTCATCTTGGAGCGGGAGCGGGAGCAGCTGGCAAGATTGCAAAACGAGGTGGCGCAGAGGCGCTGGGTAGCTATCGGGGCGAGCTTGGATATTCTGATGAGCTCTCGGACCACCCCCTCTTCCACCAGGCGGGCCTGGTTGTTTTTCAGGGCCGTCAAGTTGCAAATTGCCCCGACCAACATCCGCTCCATCTTGACATTCATTGAAAATCCAGACAGATGAATTACGGCGTCGTTCACTTCGTCGATCCTACCGTAACGGAGCCTGGTGCAAGATAGGTTGAGGCAACTTGTGAGAACGACCTCCATCAACTGAATGGAACTTGTGGACATGGAGAGGAGAGCGGGGACACAATTCTGCCTGACGAGCTCCTCTTCCGTTCCAGGGTGCGCAGATAGATTGCAGAGGGCCCTAGCACAGTCATTCTTTATCTGTTGTGTTGTGTTGTGTTGTGTGTGTTGGTGGCGGTGGTTACAGGTTTTTTTGTGTCAGGTGTGGAAGGCGGGCAAAACTCACCTTCCTCAGCGGACTGGCGCTCAGCAACACAATTGCGGCCACAGCACCCTCCAGCAACATTCTCTGCCTAATCCCAGGCTCGCTCGCAAGGCTATTGAAAGCCGACGCGCAGCTCAACTGAGTCTGGCGATCGCTCATTTTAGAGAGTTTCACGAGCGTTGGGATGGCACCATCAGCGACAATACCCTCCCGTTTGTCAGCTTTGGATGACAATGTGGCGAGGGAAATAGCGAAGCGGCGCTTTTTGTCTCTCATGTGGAGGTTTTTGGCGTCTGCGCCCTTGCTCAGCCTCCTCTCCTCCTGGACGAAGTTGTCCATGATTTCTTGCTTCTTCTGCTTTTCGAGTTTGGCCTTCTGCATAACCACGGGGTCCTCCTCGACGTTCATGCGAGAAAGGTATAAGAGTCCGCCGGATTTGTTGCCGTTGGTACCGAAGAGGTCGCCTTTGTAAGGTTTAAACATGCCTTGAAGATGACCCAAGGCCTGTGAGAAGAGAAGAGTAGAGAAGAGAAGAGAGGGGGATCGGCGAGCGAGCAAGGAGTGAGCGAAAAGAACGAGCGGTGAGAATATATGCGTATTTGCGCTCGTATTACTTGGCGTTGCGAAATAAGCACTTTGCCTTCGTTGGAAAGTACTGCCGAACGTTGTACCGTCCTCCCCGACTTTCGACCACAATAATTTTGTCGACCTCTGGCACCTCTTCCACCCTCACCTTAGTTTGCTCTCCTGCCTCTCCGGGCGGGACACCAGGTGGAGCATCCTCACGGGAATCGCTTGCTGAAGTGCTAGGCATGACGTTCCTTGTTTGTTGATTAAAGTAGCTCTACAGGCCAGGTAACTTAGCCTGGTGAAAAAAAGGGGCTAGCGAGAGTTGGACCCAGTAAACGAGGGGGTGGTTTGTTTGGGGGAACGGGGTGCTGCTGTGTTGGATGGTTGAACAAGCAGAGGCGAAGAATCTTACAGAGATTCGCAAATTTGGTCAGGCCTGGTGGTGCGGCTTCTGTGTGAGAGGGTCAGTGTGCACTAATAGTGGAGTATGGGTAGGGTAGCGGTTAAATTCACACTTTCCAGTCTTTTCAAGAGGGATTTGAGAAACGATGAGTTACGCGCAGGGATACAAAAATACTGATATTCAGAGACTCTGGGAGCGTCTCGATGCAGAAGAGCGTCAGGTAAGCGCGCGGTCCTTTGATTTTGAGCCCTTGTCGTTTCATTGTTGTTGTTGTTTTAAGTTCTCTTTTGAGTTGGGAAAACAAGCTGGGAGACGGCGAACGGGCAGCACGAGTGAATCGGCGCCCGGTATGTGTATTTATTGGGCCAGCATCTTTCACGGGTGCAAAAAAAAGGCTCTTGTTGTTCAGTTTTTCATCAGCAAAAAGTCCTTCTTGACAAACCGACACCTCTCCCATTCTAACCCTCACACTTTTGCTCTGATCGGCCACAGCTAAAACTTGAAAAGAAGAAGCTTCGTGAGATTTGGGTAAAAATAAGCAAGATGCACAAAAAGAATGAAGAGGCCCGGTCTCAGTTTGAGAAGGATTCAATGTTGACCTTTGTGCCAGAAGAAACGCAGGTCATGCTGAATGTCGGAGGGCAGGTGGTAAGTGCAAAGTGGGGGTGGGGGGAAGTAAAAAGAAAGAAGTTGCGACCGACATGAAAATAAGGGTTGCTAACTCTCCCCCCCCACCTACAGTTTCAAACCACAGCAGGAGTACTTTGCAAGGACAAGTTCTCCATCCTGGCAGCGCTGTGCACACAGAGCCCTCCACTTGAGCAGGATGACGAAGGTGTTTTCTTCGTCGAAAGGGACTGGTGGGTTTTCAGGTACATCCTGCAGTTCCTCAGAAACGACAGCTTGCCCAGGGACTCGGGGCTGCTTGAGGAGATGTACACGGAGGCCTCCTTCTACAGGCTGAACAGCCTCCGTAGAGCTATAGAAGTTCGCTGCAGCACTTTGACCGTGAAGACGACGACTCAGATCGAGGGGCCCGGTGGGGGGGGGGGCGGACTGCTGCAGTCAAAGGGTGGTGTGAGGTCGAGCTGGCCGCAGCCGTATGCGCCTCTCGGAGACCCGTTCAACTTTGCGTCTTCACAGCGGTGAAAGGAGCGGGTTGTGGGAGTAATGAGAAGAAAAGGAATGTTGTTATATTTGGCATGCACGTTCTTATTTCTTTTTTCTTTTTAACCACGCACCCTCCCTCGTCCCCGTCTCGCTTCTTTCCCTCCTAGTCCGCTCCCTCCCTGTTACCCCTCTTCCGTCCCAAAAGCAAGGTAGTTTTATAAACACACACACATACAAAACGTATCTCTATGGGTGCCAAATAAACGCCAACCCCTTCGCCCGCTCGCAACCCATAATGCCCTTACCCACGCCCCCTGCCCGCAATTAAACCCCCTCCTCCCCTCCCTACCCCAACCCTCGTCCCATGTCCCACAAGCCTTTAGTTGTTGTTGCTGCGCTTTTTTACATTTCCGATGGATCCCATCTTTCTACATGTAATAACGTTTAAAGAGTGGGGAAAGCCTCGAGTGACTGGACGTTAACGGCTCCTCCAGTCCTGGGTCCACGAGGGGCTCCGCGGCCTCCCCTTCCTCCCTCCCTCCTGTCTCCCCTTCCTCCGCGTCCTCCCCTTCCTCCCTCCCCGCGGGGCTCCCTCCTCTCCCTCCTCTCCCCGTCTCCCCTTCCCCCCTCCCTCCTGTCTCCACGTCCTCCTCCCCTTCCTCCCCTTCCTCCCCTTCCTCCCTTGCGATCGTCATCGGAAGGAGGCGCGTTGGAGTCCTTGATCTTGAAATCCAACTTCAGGGTCTCCTTCTTTTTCTGGGCGGCCTTGTTCCTAAGGGACTTTCCGGATCCCATTTTGAGATAGGTGTCGTCGGTCTTCTTAACGCTGGGGGGGGCGGCGAACTCGCTAGCGACGTCGACCTCCTTGATTTTCAATGCTCCGAAGCCAGCCTTGGCGGCGAGCTCCTCCTCCCTCTGCTTCTGGTACTCCTCGAAAGACATGGTGGGTGTCTCGTCTTCCTCCGGCTCGGGCTGTGTTGGGGTGGAGGTTTTGGGGGTTTTGGTTGGGTGTTTTGGGTGAGGGGGGGTCAACCGTGATCGAAACCGGACCCGTAGGGACTCGCCGCAGGGACTCGCCGCAGGGACTCGCCGCAGGGACTCGCCACAACGCCTCACCTCCTCCTCAACCTCATCGTCCTGGTTCCTCTCACGGCGGCCTTCGTTGCGGATCTCGTCGCGGTCGGACCCCCAATTCTTGCCACCGGCTCCGCCCTTGGAGACCTCCTTGCCGCGGCCAGTACCGGACTTGCGGTCGAAGTCACGGCCGCCGCCCTTCCCCTTGGAGTTGTGCTTGGCATCCTTGTGCTTCTTGTCGTTATCGCGCTGGGGCTGCGAGAGGCGAGGGTAGGGTGAGTATATATTGGAGGTTTGAAGGGTGCAGGGGTTGCTTTCAGGGTAGCTTGTGGGGTTGCTTTCGGGGTTGCTTTTGGGGTTACTTTTGGGGTTGCTTGTACTCACCTTCTTGCTGGGCTCGACGATCTCCTTGGCCTGCTTGGGCTTGGATCCAGTCTTCTTGCTCTTGCTCTGTTGGACGGGAGCCGGGCTCTCGTTCTCGTCGTCAGAGGAGTCAAGAGCAGCGAAAAAGTTCGACTGATGTTGTGGCGAGGGAAGTGATGAATGAAGTGATGAATGAATGAATGTGTAAGAAGGTTAGCTAACAGGCTTTTGTAATAATGTAATAGTGTGTAGGCAAATGTGTAGGCAAATGTAATGGCAAATGTAATGGCAAATGTAATGGCAAATGCAATACACAGTCCACATGGACCGTGATCGCTACTAAACATCAGCTATTAAACATATTATAACGCTACGAATACATATATATATATTATGAGAGCGAGTAATAAGAGTTCGTTAAATCGTGTATCATGTTAAATGTCGAGAAACGTCGCAGCTGGCACAGCAAACCAGGCAGCACACGGCCATCACGTTATTTCACCGGCGTCCAACGAAATCGGGGGCATTTTGCTAAAAAAGACATAAAGTGCAAACGTTTACCCTAACAATTATAGGGGCGGAGCGACAAGAGAGGATCGAGGTGGCGTACCATTATGTGGAATGGAACGAAGAAGTGAGTCCTAGAGGAGAAGACAAGAAAGTTGATCACTGCGTTTGAGTAAATCTGCGGCCCTCAGAGGAGGAGCTGGGGGACCTTGATTTCAGAGGCCTGGCTTAGGCAAGAACAGAACAAATTGTCCAGGGCTTGGGGCCCTCGCTTCGCTCACGTTCGCACCGCTCGCTATCCCCTCGGCATTTTGTCCCTGGCAAAGTTTTATGCGTGGAGCCCCGCCGGAGCATGATTTGAAGCTTATATTTTGACCCTGTTGCGGGGCAGAAATGGAGTATGCAGTATCCATAACCAAAAGAAATTAATGAGGGGGCGGGCGGGGCGTCCGTTGTTCGCAGATAAATTGATGCACGTTGCGTCTTCTGTAAAGAGCAAGTAGCGCCCGTCTTCTGCTCCCGGTTGTGGTTGTCCCCGATCCTCAGGAGGGGGGGGTTTACGGAGGGCAGCTTGGCTTGGTGATGGTCGCCTGTTTTTGCGGGTGGTCCCAAAACCTGCTGCTCTGGGGATCCTGTTTCATCGACCTTGTCGCGGTCACAGCTGCTGCGCCTACTGCCGTCGAGGGCTGTGACGTGATCGGATTAGTGGGCCTCTTCATTGAAAAACAACTCGCAATGATCAGTGGTTCCTGATCGGCGGCAAGCAGTGCTTCCCTTGGTTCTTCGTGATGCGCCTGAAGAGTCCTACCAATAGGGTGATGCGTGACTGTATCGTTAGTGGAGGGGTAGTGGGGAAGGGGTGGGGGAAGGGGTGGATGATCAAGGGGGTGATACAGGAGAGCACGGCGAAGGCATAGAGCTTGCTGACGCTCCTGCCCGGTGGATTTCAATTTGGCGTCACTGTGGCGACGCTGTGCATGAAGGGCAAGGACCGCGTCTCTTTATGAAGAACCGGTTGGGCTGCATCAAGTATCGCCAATACACTAATTAATATTCCATAGTGTCCGTCTTTACTTTTATGTTATTTGTAGGGTTGCTTATCGTGGCTTCTATAGCCCATACTCAGCGTTCCTTCCGCGGCCATGCGGAGTGTCCATGGTATTAGTTCCTGCCCCGTCTAGCCACACATTGGACCAGGTGGGGAGGGTCAAGGCTTGGGTAAGGTTGAAAGGAAAGGAGAATTGCAGCGATGGTTGGAAGGTCATTGTGCGTAGGGCCTTGAAGGGGATAACATTCCATGTCAATAAACGTTAGGCTTAATTAGGGTTGGGGAGGAGCTTTAAGCTGGGATGAAGATGGGTGGAAGAGTGTAACATGCTTAAAGTCTTTACAACTTGAACTTTTTATTACTTTTGCAAAGATAAAAGTGCGCCCCAACAGACAGAAAAAGTTGTGAAAAAATAAAGGGGTCCAAAATGTGTTCGAATCTGCCTTCTTCGACAAAAGACGCTGCTTTGGAACAAGGCAGAGTGAAGAAATATCGCCTTCAACATTTTCGATAATTTCCCAGGGACATTTATATCAAGAATGACGTATTTTTGTGGTCACTTTTGCCCATATTCTTTTTCTTAAGATCTCTCAACGAAATTTTACCTTTTTTAATTTTTCAAGAAAAGCCCATTACGGCCAATTTCCACAATCGATTTCAATGATAAAAAGTATAATCGAAAATAAAATTCCCATATTTACAATACTGTGCACATTTAATTAGCTAAAAGAACACTTTTGGGCCAAATTGGAACTTATTTAGATCACTTTTTGGAACGATTTAAAAACAATTTTTTGTCTTTATGATTATCAAATTTTTCCTCTAAGAGGTCTTTAAGAGAAGATTATTAATAAAAATTAAAGGAAAAGATGTTCAAAACTGGGTTAAAAAATCACAGACACATTCGACTCAAAAATCACGTAGAACGCTTTTATAACGTATTTACTGAGTCTGTGTGCGTTCAAGCTTACCACCAATAGTTTTTGTTCGTCAGTTAAAGTCTTTTAAGAAAACTTTATTCACTGACCATCTCTCCTTCTGCCTTCGGAAAATCCTTCCTCCCCTGTGTGCAATTTAGCCCACAACTGCGACGTTGCGATGGCAGAAAAATCGCCGACCCGCTGAAAAGCGGGCAAGGACTTTGGAGCAGGCTGCGCTGCCAAATATGAAAAATGATGAGCAGGGTTAGGGTTAGGGTTAGGGTTAGGGTTAGGGTTAGGGTTAGGGTTAGGGTTAGGGTTAGGGTTAGG